>JAPMOB010199708.1:0-11777 GCA_029875015.1 Lepomis gibbosus
CACGCACCGCTGGTACTGGGAACCGCGATGCCTTGCAATCGCGGGTTCCCAGCCCACTCGGGCTTGGACCCCTAATTACAGCGGCTGGTGCTGAAACTGATCTCAGTCATGAGAGCAAAAGTTACTCACATAATCACTTCCTCTTAAGTGATTGTGCCTACAAAATAAAAGCGTGAGAACATATAGCAGCTCTTTATCTCGTGTTTGATTGAAAGCTTTTACTTTGAAAACTTCTGAAAGAAACTCAAAAGAGTCTCTGGCTTGCTTGACACACCTCTGAAAAAGCCGTCCTGCACATGCTTAATTGTGAAATGTAAAACGATTTCTTCTTGTTGAAAAAGAAAGAAAAAAATTCAAGCGGCAACCCTCCAAACGGGAGTCCTGTGTAAATATAGGAATATAAATGACGATGTTCTGGCGGCCATCTAATGGCTTGAAAGAAATTTGGCCCAATGCAAGACTACCCTGGTACCTTGGCGACCCCTGATATATGGTTTGGGGGCTTGTTTGCCAAAGTATTACTAAAGCCTCGTACACGACTTGCTGTTTGTGACGGAAGTCATGAAGACGAGACTGATCGGCGACAGGCGGTCTACGCTACACAAGCTGACTACTCTGTCACCTGACGATCTGTCTGGTCTTTAAACCACGTTGGGGCCGGAAAACACACTTGAAAAGTGATGCGGGAAATAACATGAAACCATAGTTTATTATAATAAAGACAATAATTATAAATGCAAAGGATATGGGTGAAATAACTGATAAGCACACGCGGGCAGCAGGGATTGTCTGAGCTACAGAGAGAGCCGGAGGGGAGTAAAAAATGTTCTGTAATGAAAAAGTAGCTGCCTGCTCTGATTGGCTAGACGTGGAGGCTCCAGTTATTTGGCATGCTAGCTGGCTGGCGTTGGCGAGCATCTTTCAGTGGTTCCTGGATGTATTAACATGGCTGCTTTTTAGTTGTTAAGTGGTTGCTCGGTGTTGGGACGGGGGTGCTAGAGTTTTCTGAATGGTTACTAGGTGTTCTAGGTGCTTCCTGGAGTGAAAATAAAATAAATTAAACTCAAACACGTCATTGATTTCCTTGACATTGTGTTCAGCTACAGTACAATTGTACTTGAACATCTAAATGTGACTTGGTATCTTTAATGTAGACAAAACGTAGTACTAAAATTACACCGTGCAACACCAAAGGGTGTTTGTTTTTTATCTTTCGGCTCTGACATGACGACTACGCTGTTAATATACACATAGACACTTCCTCTGCAGCATAATTAACACTCCCCACACACATCCAGTACCCTACCAACCCCCCAACCACACACACTCACACACCACACAGTGGCTCGATAATTACACCGCGCATGTATATATGTTTAATGATGCTTCAGATCACCTGAGAGTAGAAATTAAAAAGTGCAGGTCCATCAACAAGTCATTTGTCCTGCACAAAGTGCCACGGAGCAAGGCACCAGATCCCCGAACAGCCTCCTGTGAGATCATTATCATGGGTTTATCACTGCCGGGGTCTTACCTGCACATGATCTCGTGGGTGAGGAGGACGCGACACATCTCTGGGTTCTTGTCCTGACCTTCGTACAGGATGGCCTGATGGGACAGAAGCGCAGAGAGGAAGGTGAGACGTGGACTTATTGAAAACACACAGAGATTCACACAAAAGAATCTTAAAATAGTCCTGTACGTCTTAAAGCCAGTATTTGTAAGTTCTGAATTGTGGTTCAGCTAGTGGTATTTTCATAAAAGACGCACTTGCACACAAAAATGTATGTTTAACATTAAATATGAATTGTATTATTAGTTCAAATTTTGGGGAGTTGGAGGGTTGAGGTTACATTATTTAGAGAGAATGAATGAATTATTAGATTAATTATTTTTGGTTGGCGCCGCCTGTTGCTTAGGGTACATTTAAAACCAGTTTACTCTCCACTGTACTGGTGAACCGCTTCACTGCACTGGTGAACCAGCTCACTGTGCTGGTGAACCTCCTCACTGTACTGGTGAACCTCCTCACTGTACTGGTGGACCTCCTCACTGTACTGGTGGACCACCTCACTGTGCTGGTGGACCTCCTCACTGTACTGGTGAACCAGCTCACTGTACTGGTGGACCTCCTCACTGTACTGGTGAACCTCCTCACTGTACTGATGAACCTCCTCACTGTACTGGTGAACCTCCTCACTGTACTGGTGAACCAGCTCACTGTACTGGTGAACCTCCTCACTGTACTGGTGAACCAGCTCACTGTACTGGTGGACCTCCTCACTGTACTGGTGGACCTCCTCACTGTACTGGTGAACCAGCTCACTGTACTGGTGAACCTCCTCACTGTACTGTGTCGTTGATCAGGATCAGGTTCACCCTTGAACATCTGATCTGAACTAATGAGACAGCTGATTTGTTGATGTGTACAGACGTTGCTTTTATTTTGTCCACCCCCCACCTCCACGCTCTGATTGGACATCAGCACCAAAATCAAAGTCAAACACGGCCTCCAACCACTTCCTGCACCACCAGCCCCCCACTCCGCCCCCCACACCTCCACCCCCTTTTGGTGGTCTCAACCTCCTCAGGCCTTCCCAGAATCCCCTGCCAGATGGCGGGCGGCGCCCCCCTCCTCACCCCCACCGAGAAGCTGTCATGTCAGCGTCCGGATGACGGATGACCGCTGTGTGTATGTGTGTGTGTAGCTTTTTGTAATACCCTGGTGGTTGTAAATGAACTCCAGTAAGAGCATGTGTGTCCCCCTCCCTCCTCCCCTACGATGACCTACCACTACCTCATCCACCTTTATAGTCAAAACAGACCTCCGCCCTGCACACACACCCCTGGGGGACAATACTTTTAGGATAACGACCACTTCTGCATTATTGATCCTGATCCTGGCTCTGTTCCTCTGGATTAAAATGCTCCAGTTTGACCAGGAGGGATGTGGATTGCATCAGCCCCCCACACACACACACCACATACTGTGTGTAGATTTGGTGGTCGATATTTATACATCATCATTCCTGATGCAAGAGTCCCGCGAGTGTGTGATTGCATGTCCACTTTCATGCTTGTTTGTGTGTTAATGTCCACGAGCGTGTCCTCGTTCTGTCTATCTCTGTGAGGACCAGATGCACTTTTACACCTCCACTGTGAGGACATCTTAAAAAGTGAAGACATTTTGGAGGGAAAGGATTTCTTGAGGTAAAGTGAGGACATATTGGAAAAGTTAGGATATATTTGAGAAGTGACAGCATTTTCGGACAGTGAGGACAGTTTGGATAGTGAAGATATTTTTCAAAGTGAGAAGATTTTAGAAATTGGGGACATTTTTAGAAAGTGAGAAATATTTTATAACAAGGAGACATTTTTAGAAATTGGACAGTTTAGGAATTGAGGACATTTTTAGAACCTGAAGATATTTTTAAAAAGGGAGGACATTTTTAGAAACCGAGGACATTTTCAGAAAGTGAGAAATGTTTTATAACAAGGGGACATTTTTAGAAAATGGACATTTTTAGTTAGTGAGGACATTTTTAGAAAGTGAGGAATGTTTTTTTAGAAAGTGAGGACGTTTTTAGAAAGTGAGAAATGTTTTATAACAAGGGGACAATTTTAGAAACTGGAGATATTTTTAGAAAGTGAGGACATTTTTAGAAAATGAGGACATTTTTTGATAGTGACAATATTTTTGGAAATGGACATTTGTGTTCCCTTCACTTCTTTTCTTCGGGCTGTTTGAGGGTCCAGACTTTGCTTCAGGGTTCAGGTCGGGATTAGGCTCACAATCATACACACTGCATGTGCAGCGTCCGCAGTTCTGTCTTCTCGTCACAGCTGACGTCACCCCGAGGCCCTCAGTCTCAGCGTGAGGTAACTTTCTGTATAAAAGTCGCTCCACAGTCCAATCTGCATTAATTCAGCTCTGACAATCCCACGGACGCGGGGCCCCTAACAGGCCCTTGACGGGGTTTATCGATCCGCAGGGACTCCAGCCGACCCGTCTGTCAGGTCGGACTGTCGGCCAACGGGGTGTCATGTAGTGGGAGGTGAAGGTGGAGACGTGTGTGTAGCTGTCATGGAGGAGGGGGGTGTCAGGATTATTGTCTCCAGTGTGCTGTCGCTGCGCCACATTAGGGCCTATTGATCGGTTTCCCTGGCTGACGCTTAGTGGAGGAGTCGCTTGGTACATCGATCGGTGACATACCGACAGGGACGAACCGGCAGGGGTGGGGTATGATATGACTTGGGGGGGGGGGGGTAAATAAGTGGGAGGTGTAGCCGGGAGGGCGGGTGGAGCATTAAACAGGTATTTGAAAGATTTTATTTAATATGAAGAGACTGAATTAGTCGATAATTTTGTTGGTTCAACTAGTTCATTCTTCCAATTTGACTCCACCAACCACCAGACCCTCAGGGGCCACAGAGGCCCCAGGGGACAGAGAAGCCCTAGGTGTGTGTTAGCTGGTTTTAGTAATTTGATAAATTGAAATTCTCTTCAGGAAAGCACAACATTGTTAAGAAGTTGGGTCCATTATTATTTAACTGTTGTGTTCCTGTCTTGTAGGAGGAGGCCAGCATCTGAATCTAGTTTACAGAGCTTTTTATTTTCGTGCTCATGGGGGCAATTTTTAGGTCGTATTAATGCACCACAGGAGCTCAGTTTGGTCTCAGGGTCCCCAGCTGTATGATGAAGCTGCACTGAACTGGCAACAAGGTAGATGCACCAAGGGCATCAGGAAAGTTCAGTGTAAGAAACATGTTTGTCATTTGCACAGATGCTTTTAAATAAACTGACATTAGAAATGACTGATTTGTGCATGCATTCTAACTATTGCTCTTTTATCAATTAAGATCAATTTCATGGTCAAACTGTGTTTAAAGAAGTGCAGAAACAAGTCAGAAATTAGTCATTAACAATCAAGGAATGAAACACGGGTCCAAATATTCACAAAACAAGAAGAGAACAAAAAAAACACAGATTCAATCCAACACAGGACACACACAACACACAAAAACTTTATGAAATTAAAAAACTATAAATACTATGTGAGTGCATGAACACTACAAGGCCCTGATAGAGAATAAAAAAATCATTATTAAACTTATTAAACATAAAGCAGCTGACAACTGAATTTAAAAGCTAGTGTCAAATTTTATAATTATGAAACTAATTATTTAATTACTTTTTTAAAATTAATGTTTATTACTTTTGGCTCTTGTTTTAAATGTTCTGCTCTCTGTTTTCAGATGTTACTAAGTTAAAAAAAGAAATACCACGAAGAGCATTTAGATTATTGTCCTAAGATTCATAATGATAAAAAGTAAAGCTTTAGGTGTGAGGAGCAGGAGGAGCAGGAGGATCTGGAGCTGAGCAAACTTCAGGAATGAAGCTGGGAGGTCGGCCGCCAGGATCGACTGGAATTTGGAAATATTTGGGGGCTTTTCTTGGCAGAGAAATCGTTCACAGGTTCAAATCCCCAAACGGCGTTCTGACTGAGTGAAAACCGGAAAAGTGGGAGGAACGAGGAGATCTGGAGTCAGCTAAAGAGCGAGCTGCACCGCTGGAAAGGAAAACACATCAGCGCTGCTCGATTTTAGGAAAGTAAGACGGGCGAGGAGAAGGAGGAGGAGGGGATTCTTCAGGAAGCAGGGAGTTAAAGTTTGTGAAAGGGGGACAGAGTTTGAAGGAAAATTGTGAGGGTTTTCCACAAGACCGGAAAGTCTGGCTGGTTGAGTAAGTGGACCGCTGGGTGCCAGGTGAGCTTCTCAGTCGGTCAGAGGACAGGTGTGGTGTTTCACTGGAACTAAACCACAAAATGGGGCTTTTACATTTCAAACTAACATTTTAAACATGTTCAGCTTCCAGTCTTTATGCTAAGCTAAGCTAACAACGTCCTGACCGATGCCCGATAACATATTACTGCTCCTGTGTCCTCCTGTGACTGTCAGTGGGTACCCAACAACACTGATATAACGGAGCATCAGCTGAACACAGTTACCCTGATGAGAAAGAAGCTGCAGAGATGAGCAGTATTTCTTCTATTTTAACGAAATACTTTATTTATATATAAATATATTATTTTTGGTCATCTTGAATAAACAACAGACATGAAATCCCCCTTTTCAACAAATAATGCTCTCGGGAAAACAAACAAAAACAAAAGCATTTATCAAACATAACATTAAGTAAAACAAATAAAGGAGACAAGAAGAAAATAATACCAATAACTGTGTATTTAAATTACTGTCAAGTATTTAACTGGTGTCTGACGGGGCTGAAAATAGAAACTCTAGAGTGGAGTAAAGTTGTATTTTCAAAGTACTTTCTCAATGATTCATAAAACTAGACCAGGTCAAAACGTAGTATCTGAAAATCCGCAGCGTTACGAACTGATCAACACGGCCCTTCCCTCTCCAGCTCCGTTTGAGAGAATAATATTCCCTCTGTGCAGGTGACTAAACAGGCTGTGAACTGTAGTGGCTCGGTCTCAGCAGCCATGTTTGAGGTGGACAGAGAGAAAGTTTTGACGTACTGTGAACGGCCATTTTTCTGTTGTTTTTACAGTTTTGCTTGGATACAGTAGAATTCACCGTCCTGTTCTTCCTTCCATTACTGTTCACACTCTCATGAGAAAACCCGAATGTTCAACGATTTTGTACAAATTCAGAATGTCACAAGTGTATTTTCCTGTCTTTTAAAAATACTGCACACATGTATTTAATCTTGATACATCTTTTGGCACCAGTACACTGTATTTTATTTTGAAACATTTATTTGAGGGGTAGGATGTATTTTAAAGTGGTGGAAAGCAACTAAGTACATTTATTCAAGTACTGTACTTAAGTACAAATTAGAGGTATTTGTACTTTCCTTGAGTATTTTATTTCCACGCCTCTTTCTCCTTCTGCTCCATCTCAGAGGGAGATGTTGTACTTTTTACTTCACTACATTTATCTGACAGCTTCAGTTATTTTACAAAGTCAGTTTTTACACACAAACACATGAAGACTTTATAAAATATCATGATTAGTTATAAATTAAACTCCAACAGTTTACACATGTATAGCTGAAACTATTGGTCGGTTAACAGAAAATTACTTTTTTAATGGTTGAAGTCATTTTTCATTTAAAAACATTTTACGTGAAGATTTGCTGCTTTTCCTTTTAATCATTTTAATGTGTTTTGAATCAGTCTGAGGTTTAGACTGACAGAACAAACACTGTGAAGGAGTCATTTTGGGCTCTGGGTAACTGGGACAACATGTCTCACTATTTACAACATTTTTCCAATCAATTAATGGAGAAAACAATCAGCTGATTGATCCAGAATGAAAATAATCATTAGCTGCAGTCTGATACAAAATGCCTCAACAAATACAGCAATTAAATCCTGCTTTATACGAATGCACGAGGAATAATAATCTATTATAGAATAAATAGTAAAACGGTCACAGGGGACATTTTACTTTAAATTTTAATACTTTAAGGAGATTTTCCTTCCTGATTTGCCTCCTTTCACTTGCATTATATTACTAAAGTAACATTTTCAAGGCAGTACTTTTACTTGTAACAGAGTATTTCTCGAGCAAGGTATTAATAATCGTATTAACTTAAGTAAAGGATCTGACCACTTCATCCATCTCTGGTATTTTGCTGTATCTTTTATATAAAAATATATCTGGCGCACTTCGTTCCTGCTGGGCGCCGTTGCTCTGTCATTGTCCTGTTGTGGATGTTGTTTGGAGTCCATAGCTCGTTCTAAACATAATTTTGTCAGGTTTTAAGAGCGTTTGTATCCTCTCACCTGTTTGGTCATGGAGTCTATCAGCCGAACAAAGAGATCCTGTTCCGTCCTGATGCCTGGAGAAACACAAACACACACAGCTTTCATAATTATCTCTCTGAGTCTGAGCAGGAGCCCGATGACACATTTACACCAACATACATACATGCATGCATTAGCCTGCTATGCTAATTTAATCTCAGTATGCATAAAAAGAAGAAGAATCCCCAACACCAACAAAAGATGTGATTCCTAATAATGTGCTGTAAATGAATTCTGTTATTATTTATGTCCCGGTAGTGTATTTATGCTTTCTGTAGCTCTTGTCATCCCGTCCCGGCTACGCTAACCCCCCTCAGCAAAAACAAACATTAGCGCAGCTCCAGAGCTGTTTATTATTTATAGGCCAGGCCGCCTTTAACTGCCGAGCGCTCCGCCGCCCACCCCGTCGCCCCCCCGCTGCCTTTTTCCTCAAGGATAACAAGGAATCCTCATTCTCCGACAAATTAAATATCAATCAGGGTTGCTTGTCTTTTATTAGCTATGCATCCGGGCGTAAATGTGACACGCACACGACATGGGGTGGAGGAAGCAAATTGCAGGGAACACCTGTTAGCGGCGGAGGAGCTCTAATTGTATTGGATGCTGTGGGTTTGGTGTTTTTTTCTGCATGTTTTTCGGGCCGTTTCCTCGCAGCTTCCTCTGCTTTCTAATTGACATGATTCACTCCTCGCTCTGCGGCTGAGTGCTGAGCAGTCTGCAGCCTAAATGGCGGCTATCCGTCCCGGTTGCAGATGAGGTCAATTACCTCCGTACGATGCTAATCCAACGACGCCGACTCATATTAGAGTGATTTATCCCCCTTTGGAAGAAAACGCTCTTTTATGTCCCACTTTATCTGGTGTTTCTGCAGGGGTCTGAGAGCATTACCGCCGTCCTCCTCCTGCAGGTCTGGACTTGTGCCAGCACAAAGCCGAGCTGTGTGTTTTGAATCAGCAAAATAGACCTCCACTCCCCCCCAATGGACAAAACAGAGTTCAGGTCTGGTCGGTTGTCAGATATTCCAGATGTCTGCAAAGCTGCTCGGTCTCTCCGTGTGTGCTGATAATGAAAAAGTTTTTTTCCAGCCTCACAGTCTTAAAAAAGTGCACAGTTCACTTCACTACACGTCTGCTGAGGTGACCTTTGATAGAAAATCCTTCTCTACAAACTCTAATTCATGCAGGAAAGTTCAACTGCAGACCAGCACAGGCAGTTTCACCTGTGGGGAAACACCAGTCATTACCTCAGCTTCATCAATCAATACTGCAAACCTGAACATTCACCTGACCTACAGTCCTGCCATTTAGACTAGTTTTAATTTTGGGCTGTCAATCACTTTATTTACGAGTGTGCCACCGCCAGCAGGATCTTTGTATTCGAGTTATTTAGTTTATTTGACAGAATTAGGAAGAAACATTATTGCTGCCTGGATTACAATTTGAATCCAGGAAGTGTGGCATCATCCTCATCCTGCCTCAGAACCAGCAACAACAGACGTTTCGTTACGTTGACTTTGTCTCTCATGTTTCCTGAACACTAATCAAATACGTTAAGTTGTCTAAAAAGAACCATAAAAACGTTAATCCTGCTTTAGTTTTAGGAAAAACTACTGAAATATATATATCAGATAAAACATTTAATTTCTCCTTCTGCCTCAAAAATTGACTTCTTTCTTATCTGATTTTTCTAATCAGCGGGACAACTTTATTCCTCAGCACCGTTCCGAAATGCACGAGATGCGCGTGGTTAGGTGTGTCCGACACCGGTCATATATTCTGCCTTCAGTCATCTCGGCTCACCGTTGCTGTAGAGGAGCTGTAGCCTGTAATGGATCCCGTTGTTGGTCTTCTCTCCGTTGTACTCCTGCCACACAAACACACAAATCACAGGGTCAGTTACTACAACATGTACAGGTGTCACCCGACACCGGAAACAGTCACAGTCATTCCCGCTAACTAAAATCATAAGTTATGGCCTGGTAGTGTTGCTCAACAGTTCCTAACTGTGTCTTCCTTGGCAAATTAACCAAGAAAGGCTAATAATAAATGATCAGTTAAATTAAAACGATTAGATAAGCCAATTCCACTTTCTAAGTCAAATTAATGAGCAACAAAATCTTCAAGCATTTATTCATTTAGTAAATTATGGTCACATTTAGAGGAACATAGACCAGAGAGCAGGGGAGGCTTAAGGTGAATAACAGAAGCACCTTGCTAACCAAGCTAGCTAGCTCCACCCTCTCGTCCAAATATGGTCACGTCTGGTTCCAAAAAAACAAGACGGCGACGGGCAAAATGTCAAACTGGATTTATTCCACAAACCAACGGGTGACAACTACTTCTTTTATACAGACTGTGGTCATGACGTCCCGCTCTCTCTCTCCTGTCTCTCCATTCTGTGTCTATGTCTCTCTATCACTGATATAACACGGTGTCCCTGGTGGCTCAAGTTCTGTCTTTGTGCTTCTGCAGACGGCGCAGTGGCGTTATGAAGCGCTCCCTCCACAGCCAGTACAAACAGGAGGAAGAGATGAAAATATCCTTCATCTCGCTCCTCGTGCACTCCCCGTCAGCATCTCTTTTTGCGGTTTATTTATCTCTGCTGACCCTCTCTCACCCCGTCTTGTTTCCTCTCCTTCTTCATCTTCTTCTCTCTTTCTCTTTCCAACCTTTATTCCCCTTCTATTTCAGCTCTCTCTCTCTTTTTTTCTCTCTCCTTTCAGCCTCCATCAGTCGGCCGCTCGGTGCCAACGGTGCCCGGGAGTGTTGGCTCAGTCCCAGTGTGTGTTTGTGTGTGTGTTGGGGGGGTAGCCGGGCGAGAGACTAGAGGTCAAAGCAGAGGTGAGGTGAGCGAGTGGGTGGGTGGAGTATTTAGTGCCAGCTGGCAACAGATCAAACAACAAACACTCCCAACCTGTCTGCATGTTATTATCATTAGTAGTATTAGTAGTAGTGGTCGTAGTAGTATTTGTATTTTATATAGATAAACTCAAGTCTAGTGTTATTTTCTCATGTTCAGACTCAAACGTACAACATGTCAGTGTGTCTCTGAACACTTCCTGACTTCCTGTCTGTGGCTCTGAGCACCTGAAGACTCCAAGAACACCTCACAGATATGTAGTTTAATGTTTAAACAGAAACAGCTGTTCGCTGAAATAGTGCATATTTGGGGACTATTTTTAGCAGCGAATTCATTCGTTGTTCAAGTAGTGAGTATAGAGAGCATAAGTCCCACCCCCTTCAGGTGGACCGCCATAAGACCTTATTTCAGAAAAAAATTATTCGGCAGTCTAATGTTTAGATCCTGCTTGAACTGTGCCCTGAATTACACACATGATTTTAGTCAGTTTAAATATAATTTAAGTCAAGACAGTCGCAGTTTGTCGTAAACGTGTTCAAGTATAAGATTGAAAATAAATAATTATAAAGACTGCAAACCTAAAAGTCCCGTATGTGAGGTCATAACTGTTACGTTACTGTAGCTAACGTTACTGAAGTCAACGTCACTGAAATTAAAGTTAGGTTACTGAAGGTAGTGTCACTGAAGCAAACATTATGTTACTGGAGCTAATGTTTCTGAAGCTAACTTCGGTGAAGCTTAACGTCACTGAAATGAACGTTCACTAAAGCTAACGTTAGGTTACTGATGCTAACGACACTGATGTTAACGTCACTGAAGTGACTGTTGGTTACTGAAGCTAATGTCACTGAAGCTAATGTCACTGAAATAAATGTTCACTTGAATTAATGTTAGGTTACTAAAGCTAATGTCACTGAAGCTAACATCACTGAAAGGAACGTTCACAGAAGCTAACGTTAGGTTACTGAAGCTAACGTCACTGAAATGAACGTTCACGGAAGCTAACATTAGGTTACTGAAGCTAACGTCACAGAAGCTGACTTTACAGAAGCTAACGTTACTGAGGCTAACATCACTGAAATT
>JAPMOB010199715.1:0-14473 GCA_029875015.1 Lepomis gibbosus
GGAGACCCTACCAGGAGCACTAGGCTCCAGACAACACAGCCTCCAGGCTCACCGGGGCACGCAAACCTCTCCACCACGATAAGGTGGTGGTTCCTGGAGAGGATGACTGGTATATTTTAAATAAATCCATGAAAAAACATTATTTTGATAAACTGTTCTGTAAAACCCCAAAAATTCCAATTCAATTAAATTCAAATCATCTTTATTGGCATGAATGTATAACAACAATGTTGCTAAAGCTACAAATAAATTACATAAGAACAATTAATGTCATACATTTCATTAAATAAGTAAATAAAACAGTAAAAGTTGTGTTTGTGTATGTTAATAAAAAATAATAATAAACAATACGTAAAAAAATTAAAGTAAATATTTGTGTGATATGCAAATCAGTGCATATTGAATTAGGAATACCTCAATTGCATATTTAAAAAAAAACAAAAAAACCCTTCTATTTATGTTTACGTTGAGCTTTTAAAGTTTTATTGTGATATAAGTGAAGTTGGGAAAAAACCTATTTGAGTCTGGCCATTAGGTCATAATTAATAGATCATTTAATAGCTATTTTTGTTATTTGATTAATTCTGGTACGAAATCGTTTCTACAGAATAATAAAAAATAACCCTTTATAATATTTAGTTTTTTTTGTTGCAACTTTGATTTAAATTTACTAAGCAAGTATTTGTCCTGGCTATCTCCTCCTCTACTTTGATTATATGATTGTTGTGTTATCATGTGACTCCGGGAATGTTCTCAGTTTCGCTGGTGCGGCAAACCGAGACCCTCCGCTTTACCGCTTGTGCTGCTTCACCGCTTGTGCTGCTTTACCGCTTGTGCCGCTTTAATCATAAAAAAAGGTGTTACTGAGCATGCGCGAAGCGAAAGCGTTAGGACGCCTTCATTTAAGTCACGCTGTTTGCCGGAGAAACCTAGCTCCGTGGCTTTGTTTGAACGGGGTGCGGCGGCAGCGATGAACGGCCGCTTAGGGTGAACAAATCCACGCAACCTCTTGTTTTGTCGCACGTTTGGTGACGTCCAATAATCGACTCGCTCTGAAGTCTCCGGGGCCGAGGCCTAGAGAGAGAGTTTTTTTTTTTTTGCTAACGCTCACTCCTAACATTTTTTGTCTCGATGCCCAGATTTCGGCGCCCGTTTTGACCGGCTGCGAACCGATGAAGCACTTTATCCTTTGATCGAAGCGGAAACGGGCCGAAACGTTAGCCAGCTAACTGACAGCTAACTGCTAACTCTGCCAGCGAGGAAGTGAGGAACGAAAAAATGACATCTCGGAGGTAAGAGAGGGTTTAAGGGGGGCGGCTGTCTGGAAAACAATGTCCGCTGATTATGTTCGCTGTGCTCGCTAACTTTAACCAAACTCAGCTGTTTTTGGATGCTGGCATGTCCGTAAACAAGCTCAGAGTGTGCCGACGTTTGTGGAAAAAAGAAGCTGGCAGTTGAACAGCTAGCTAAGGAGCGCTTCTTTTAGCTGCACCGGCAACTTAACGTTAAAGCCTCACCAGGAGATGTTTAGTAAACACCTTTAAGTGGTCACCGTGTGATTGCACTGGAGATATCATACATAACATATTAGAAAGTAACAGCAGTAGACTTACACTGCGGACAAACAGAGTGACAACAGTATGTAAACAAAGCACAAACAGATCATTTAAATAAACATTGATTAAATAAGTCGGTACAAAAGCTCCCTCAGAGCCCCGAAGAGACGTGGAGGTCAGACAACATGCAGTGTGAGGACAGTTATGAACAAAAACAGGGCTGGCTCAGTCTCCTGGAGGATGAAGACCTGGATCGTGTCTAAATGAAGCACAGAGACATGAACCAAGGCAGGTTTATTCCTAGAGCGCATTTCAACACGGCAATTCAAAGTGCTTTACAATAAGATGAAATAAATATCTTACGAGGTTTGATTGGTGTGAGAGAAGGGAAATTACAAAAATCACATAGGTTTTACTTGGTAAGTTAACCTCCTTTTTTATTTTCTGTTAAACTCACTAATATATATTTCTCGATGTTGCTTTTATGTTGTATGTAAAGCACTTTGACTTGCCTTGTTGCTGAAATGTGTTGTGCAAATAAACTTGCCTTACAAAAAGACATTTAAATACAGTTTTTAGAAAGAGTACTTTGATTTGAAAATAGTTTTTTGATTTATCATCTCTCACACCAAACCTTGTACAATAGTCACAGAGAATCCAAATTAGGTAACAGCAGTCAAAGCTTAATTCTACTCGGCCCTGTTAAGACTTAGTCTGACTACTTATGAGAGAGTAGAAGTTTCAAAAGCAAGGTATATCTGATTTTAGAAATACTTTACCCCGAAAACAGGACAGTAAAAGTGTCAGTGCATTGTAAAATATTAATAAAAGAATTAAATGGAAAATAAAAAGGCTTTTCACCTTCCGTTGTTTTGCTATTTTGATTTCCTATCTCATACACCAGTCACACGTGATCCTCTTCATCATACAATATTTATATCCTCAAACCGACAGACAGTCCTGGGAGAAAAGAGCAGGCGAGAAAAAGATCAGCTGGTGATCCATATATTGAGAAAAGCTTAAGGGAGAGTTAGCACACGTAAAATGTTTTATGCTTGTATTAATCTTTATGTCCAGGTCTGTGAGTGTTCTGTTACCTGGCTGCAAGACATGTTCCCCTTGGGAACAAAGAAAGGTGTAATAATGTGCAACGGCCATGCATAATGTTTTTTGTTGGTGTTGCTTTATCAGAATTCTTTAAAATAAAGCAGCAGAAAGTAAATGCTCCAAAGAAGAAGTAAAGGAAAGTAAATGCACTATAAAGTCAGATGGGAGAGATTTTGGACCCGGCCTTGCACTCCACACTGACGCTGATCACCGCTTTACTCCTCTTTCAGGTGGTTTCACCCCAACATCACAGGTGTGGAGGCCGAAAACCTCCTGCTGACTCGGGGAGTCGATGGGAGTTTTTTAGCGCGACCCAGCAAAAGTAATCCAGGAGACTTCACCCTCTCAGTTCGGTAGGTGTGAGTTCACGAGACGATACAACACTGCACACACGACTGCACACAGTAGGAAACTGTGTCAACAACTTCAATCCTCCATACTTGATCAACAGGCCTTTTAATACAGGGAGGAACTGGGAACAAATACTCAGTGTTTAAAATAAAAGAAAAACTTTAAGCAGGCATAAAGACAAAGAAAATCGAACAGGGCGTCATAATAAAAATAGATATTAAATTATAACATGGCTCTGCTTTCAACAGGACTACATATTCACGATGGCAGCAGGACAGGCGTCATTTATAATAAGATCACATTTCTATAAAACGCTCTTGTAGAAAACTAATTTTATGGACACAATTGTTAATGTTTATAGATTGAGTAGAGTCAAAGTACTTTCTAAATTCAATTCTAAAAGGTCGGGACCTCCTCGACTTTGCTTTATGGATGTGATATTTCCCCAATTAAAATTAATAAGCTGACAATAAAATCTATGGTTATATTTTCATACCATAGAGTTACATCCTTAGCTTCTATAAAGTAAATGTTTTCTAATGCTGTTAAATGTTTGTTTACATCATTAACTTCTGATATGTTGCTTTGATAAGCGGAGGATCTGACAAATTATTCCATCATATCTCAGTTACTATTCAGACATGAAGCAACAGTGATTGTGCAGCCAGTAATGAGATGAAAGGCATTGGGTTGGATGTTTGTGTTAATAACTTTGACTTCCTTTTAATCGAGTGTTAAAGTGTACCTACATTGCTTTTGGGATACCGGTCTGATGGCTAGCTTACTTACTGCTGCACTAATCAATATTTTTTATAGTAATAATCTGTAATATGAAAGGGCCTCAAGTCTATAGAGAATTTTGATCATCAGTTTTGTTTCCAGCAGCTGTTTTGAAAAAAAAAAATGCTCAGGACTAAACTGACAAACAGATACAGTTAGCGACAAGCTGGTGAACATCTAGCAGCTTGAGAGGCAGATATTTCCCTCAGGAGCTGGTGAGATCAGACCAGAGCTAAAATGACAGTAAATATCAGACTTGCATTCATCAGCTGGACACAAACACGACTGTAAATGAATGATTATGTTGCTCTGTCTGCTGCATGTGTGACTGGGCAAACGTTTGCCCACACATTAGACATAACAATTTTATAAGCTGATATGATGTCCCAGTATTGAGTCTACTGTCCCTGTGGGGCCTGAAACATGAATTAATGCAGCTTTAAATGTGCTCTATTCACAATATTAAACCCTGCTGGCATAATAACCCCCCAAAAAAATGTCACCACACTGGATTCTGCTCCATCTTAAGCATGAACTACATTGACTGAGGGTGTGAAACTAGCATTATCCAAAGAAGGAAGACCAACCGTTTAATAATTAAAAAAAAACGTTTGTGGTTTTTTTTCTCCGCGCCTGTCGAGTCATACATTTTCAAGATGAGATGTATCATTAGCTCAGTTTAGCAAGTCTCATATTTTAGTCTCTCATCTCAGCATATTTACTTCCTATGGAAACAAAACAAGTCATGCTCCTCCAGTTGAAACAGACATTTCCACAGGGAGACCTGTCCCTGCTGCGTCACATGTCTCTCTTTGACTTAACCATAAGGCATTCAGAGTTACATGCTACTGAACTTCAAGTTCTCCTTTTTTATTTCCGAGATAATGCTGGGTGGTCACCTACAGTGACTCAACGCAGTTTATGGCGCCTTTCTTGTTTGTGTCACAGAAACGCGGTGTTGTCTTTTGAGATCTGCATTTGCGAAGGTTGAATCTCAGCGCCATCGCTCTGCCTTTCAGAATAATTTCACAGCTTTCTTTTTTTGGGCCTCTCACTTCTCGCAAATTATAGTGATGCATGTGACTCTGTGTTGAACTGTTTATCACACACTCAGAAGGGCTGGAGTACTAATTGAGATGATACTTTACATGGTGGTTTAGTTTTTACTAACAGGAGTCTGTTTGTGTCCTTCATGGTGATGTTCTCGCCCCTGATGGCAACATTTCTCTAAATTATTGTGCTTTTTGTTCTGCAGGCGAAATGGAGCCGTCACCCATATTAAGATCCAAAACACAGGAGACTACTATGACCTTTATGGCGGGGAGAAGTTTGCCACTCTGGCAGAGCTGGTGCAGTATTACATGGAGCACCATGGGCAACTGAAAGAGAAAAACGGAGATGTTATTGAGCTCAAGTATCCACTTAACTGTGCGGACCCCACCTCAGAGAGGTGAGTGATGACGGTGGATGTTATATTTTCTGAACACTTTACAATATTGTGGATTTTGCAGCTCTGTAACAAAGAGAGAAGCTTTTATCAGCCAAATTAAATAACCAGATTAAAATTCCTTTTTTTATCGTTTCAGCCCTACTTCACAAAGAGTTCTGTTGCTTTGTTAATTGTCATACTACAGTAAAAGGTTTTGCGCTGCATCTGATTATTAAGAAGAATTTGAGGGATTTTTAGTATGAAAGCAAGAAAACGAAAGCGTTCTTAATATCACCACAAACGTTCATTTACAGACACACTTCTTCTAAGTGCAGTGAAGAAGCTGATGCAACTCACAGCAAAACAGTCTTGCTGCAACATTTTGCCATTAAAACCAGCTGCACACAAAGGACAGATGGGTAATTCTCTGAGGCAGGGGGTTTTCTGTCTGAGAGTCTGAGACTGTGGACATCCCCTCAGACAAAGCCTCCCCCTTAGTTTACTTGCTTAGTTTCGCTAATAGATAGCCTAACATTGCTGTTTGACATAACTTCAGACTAACTAATAAATGCTGGATGTGTTTGGTGCAGACTCTGGGAAAGTGGGAAAACCAGTAAAACTGGCACTATCTCTTTAAACAAATCCCACACATTTCGGCTGTTCTGTGGAATCTCCTTTTCCAGCTAATGTAATATTTTTTCACATCCATTCACTGAGTCTTCCCTGAAACTGTTCGAAGGCCTGCCTTCCACTTCATAAACCTCTGCTCTGAGGTGAGAGACTTGATATGCAGGACTGAAGTCAAAATTTAGGTTTAACCAAAAGAGACCTATAAGACATTGGACGTGGTATGACGAAGCTGTTAGCGACTCAGTCTGTCACTCAGGGCTCACGTTCACTGTGTCAAACAAATCACTGAACATGCACCGTTGCCTTGCAGTGAAAGTATCTGAGACCGTCCCCCGTTTTTTTTTTTCATATTGCAGATTACACCACACGTTGGAAACTAGATTAAAAACAGGGATTGTCAAACTATTCGAAATCTAATGAGTACTGATGCAGTTATGTTTATGCACTCTATGATGCTATCACATCCCTGATATTGTGTCACAACTTGGTCTCAGGCAAGCAACACAACAATGCAACCACTTCATATACTTATATATTTTCTAAGCAGTAACATTATCTTCATAGTTTTCACGTGACACATGTCACATTCAAAGGAAAACGCTCCCCTGGAGGGCAAAAAGACGTAATTGTCCGCTGCCCGCCAAACAGGAAGCAAGTGATACACTGTTACTTTGAGTTTGTTACTTTTGCGTTGCCAAAATGCTGGACGGTTGTTGTGCTTTCGGATGCACTAATCGAGCAGGAGACAAGCCTGAGCTGTGTTAGGTGAGGGATTCCTCACAAGCTAAACGTAAACATTACCACAGTCGAGCTGCGGCAGGGACCTGGCCGTTTTTAACGGTAGAAATGTGGCAGCAGATGCGTTATATGGATCGGATATGCTCAACACTTGCTTTTTGTTCACATCTTTCTTTTTCTTAAGGTGAGAGGTGATCCAAATAAAACTTGACTGCTTTTGTGGCGTCTCAAGGGGGAAGTCGCGGTGTGAGCCGCTATGTTGGTCTGTTGGTTTGCTGCAGGTCACTCCAGGTCACCGCGTTTGCCATGTAACTGAAAACTGTGAATACTGTCTATCTATGTATATCTTTCTCTCTATCCATCTATGAATAGCAGACCAATGTAGTTGAGTCATTGTGGTTAAATGTTAGCAACCGGAATCAGTTGTGTATTTGCTTGAACAAACACCTCGTTCCTCCTGCGAACAAATGTCTTGAATCACTCACTCAGTGTATCCCTGCACATCCGCTCACACCGAAAGGATCAGTTCGTTCACCCGAAAAAGAAACATTCACAAATAAAGACACTACAACAGAACATTTCACAATAAACAAAAACGTAAGCTATCGTGGTTATGTTATGTTTCTGACCTTTGATTAACCATGCTGATAAACTTCATGTGACCAAAGAGAAGGATGCCATTAAACTAATTAAAGCTGCAAGCAGCGTTGGGCGGGCCCTCGCACGTGTAGCGCGTCGGGGCGTGAGGCGGCTGTGTTACCTATTCTGGAGGTCTGCCAGTTTGGCTGTGAATTTGCTATGCGCTTCGGACGCGGCATGAAGGCGTTATACATCACTTCCTGTGTCCCCTTTGTGGCGCTACATAGCACTTGGTGCAATGACTATAAATTAATATTGGCGTGTAGATGTGTTCGGGGCGGGACAGTTATCAAGCACGTAAAGTTTTGTTCAGATCTGAGCATACACTGAAGTTACAACAACTTCCTGTGTCGTGGCGAAGAGTTGATCTTTGACGCCACGCCACAGACACGCCCATCGATGAAAACTCACAGATAGCACAACTTTTCATCGTCACTGCCTTTAGAAGGCACAGCAGAAATTTGAAATCAATCTGACTAAATCCCTAAGAGGAGTTCGTTAAAGTACAGAGTGTGTAAATCATCCAAAAATTGCCGTACAATTCAAAATGGCCGACTTCCTGTTGGGTTTACAGCATCGCTCCAAGAGGCTTTTTGGTACGTCTGGACATGATACATGTGTCTTAACAGGCTAAACATTGTCCAGGGGCTGCACTGTAGGGGGCGCTAGCGAGCCATTTTGCCACACCCATGCGCAAAACCCATAAAATACGAAATTTTTTGCCACTCCTGACATGAGTGCAAAGTTTGAGTTTTCGAGTATGTTTAGGTCCCCAAAACTGAGGTTACTTTGCAGAAAAAAGAAAGAACGTTCGTGCTCGGGCCCTAATACGGCACAAGTTTATCCCAGTCAAATTTCTCGAAGTGGATTCTTTAGCGAGTCGAATCCAGTCCTTACGTACATTGTTTTTACTGTTTTGTGATTTTTCCCAGATGGTTCCACGGACACTTGTCGGGCAGGGAGGCAGAGAAGCTGCTGACGGAGAAAGGGAAGAACGGCAGCTTCCTGGTGAGAGAGAGCCAGAGCCACCCGGGGGATTTTGTCCTGTCAGTCCGTACAGGGGACGACAAGACGGACAGCAGTGACACCAAACCCAAAGTCACTCACGTCATGATCCGCTGCCAGGTAAACACACTCTGCCTTCACACGTTCTCTCTGTTACAGCAGGATATTCAGACAAGTTGATTCCGCCAGGCTAAACTAAAACACTTTCTGTGATGGTGTGATTCTGACCGATTCAGATGTTATGATGAGCTGCGGTATCCCTACAAGGATCCAGATGTTTTTATGGCTGTTGTTGGGATTAGGAGGACATGCTGTTTCTTTAGTTTTTAACTGGACAGCCAGTGATTTCTACTTTATTTTTAATGTACAAATTGAGTGTCTTTACATGCACCCAAGTAGCCGGGGTACAGTCATCTTTCTGCACCAAAGGGATTTCTTTGTTGTGATGAAATGCATTTACTAAATAGAAACAGAACAGAAAATGACCTTGCACATCTATAACGTGAGAAGAAGAGGTTAAAATTTGACAAAATACATTTATAAGCTGGCAGTGTTTTGGTACTAGACCTTAATCAGGCAAATTACTTTTTTGCCTGATTAAGGTGTAGACTAGTACTGAAAGAGTGTGCAGGAGTTTCTTTGCAAAAGAAGGGCAACAGACAATATAGACATAAAGACGTGTATGGAGGCCTGTGCACAGGAGGCCTCTGAGAAGAGTTGTCCAAAAGCAAAAATAAAGCAGAGCAAGTGTATTTTTGTCCTTGACACCAGTCCATGTTTTTAGTTCCTCTGCGATATGGAGCTAAAAATGCTCCACTGTAAGGAATGCCAGGCCTCAGCTACAGCAGGATGTGGTTGTTCCGTCTTTGCTTTCGTACTTCCCAGATTTATTATGTTCAGTCAATAATTCATTCTGAGAGATTGTATGTCAAGTGTAATCTTAAGATTTTAAAGACATCGTCACACAAAGGGATGCGTCCTTGTATTAAAAAAAAAAAAAAACTGAGCTGGAGTTTCAAAGCTTGTTGTTTGTGTTTTACAAACTGGGACGCCTAGACAAACGTTATTTCCATGCACTGTTGGGTAGACAGTGCAGTCGTGGGGCAGAGAACAATGGATAATAGCGGCGAATATTGATTTTTGTTTTTTTCTGTCATGTTTGCACATAATGACTTTTAAACGTCAGCATCATTAAAGTAATGACACTGTCGCAGTGGGAGATCGACAGACTGGCAGCAGACCAGCTCCCACCCTCCTGACCGACTCTCCAGAGCCGGCTGCAGGTGGCTGCCCTGAAGGACGCATTAGCAGCAGCTGGTCCCGGTCTGTCCCTGTTCTGACCTGTCAAACCAGCCCTTTGTTTGATTCTCTTCTCAATCACACTGGGAGGAACAGATGATGAGCGTATTTTGTTTTTCACGAGAGAAAATAAAATATTAAAGCGAAGTGGTGTTTCATCACACTGCTCCGCTGCTTAGTAGGAAAATAGCTTAATACTGGAAATGCTACACAAGATTGTGGAAAATAGATGGGCACTGCTGGGAAATGTAATTTAACTGGAAGCACTGCACTGCAAACGATCGAAAGGTCAAGACTTACATTTCTGTTCAGTGGGATTTAGTGCTGCTACATTTTGTAAGTTAAGGAAAATCATTGTTTTCCCCAAGAGGCAATTTGTTGCTCAGCCCGATCAGCACGCTAAACAACACATAAACCATTCACACACACATTGAAATTATTCACTGCTGTTTAGGAGGCTGATGGCAGAAGGGACAAATTTAACAAAACATTTTCATAAAAGGAGTGTTAACATTAAAAGCCCTTAACTTCTGATAAAAATACAAACGCTTTGCACAAAGAGCATCAGTGTTTGTTTCAGGTTAACTAGTATCAATAATAGTTCCCAGATACTGTTCAACTTCAGCTTCCTGGCCATAAATACATAGGTGTTATTTACAGTAGCCTGCACCAAGAAATGTTAACTAATAAATGAAAATGCTTTAAAAACATTTATTTGCGCAATAAGAAAATATGCAAAGCAATTTAAATACAGACAAAACAAATGTGCAAGTTCAAAAACAGGCTGACTTCTGCATTATATTCTGTTATATTTTTCAATTTATGAATTGTCAGCTGCCAGCTGAATTTTTTGTTTCTCTTTTTAGAAATAAACACATTTCCACCCTAAATTGGAGCAGAAAATGTCTCCAGAATGCAGGAAATTAAGTGTTATTTTATTCAGCATTTCATATTTCTATAAAATAGTCTTTTAAAATCTTCTCATCTTGTTTTTTAACATCGTCAGGTCAGATCTGAGCCCTTATGTCCCTACCACTTTTCAACACAAAGTGACGCATAAATAACAGCAAGAAGAACAGTGGCAGGTTTCTTCCTAAAGTCAATAATTATTTAAGGTTCCAGGAACTCGTCCCCGAAGTGGAAAAGCATGGAAACAAAAGTTAAACCTCTGACAGTGGCTGCACTTTTACAGGTCAATAAGTTCCCGTACTAGAAGAGGCCTGACACCGATCAACATTTAACTTAATTTTATTACTAAGACATTTGTGCTGTAAGGAAAAGCTTTGCACTCTCGGTACAGTCTGTCCTCTCACTGGCTCTTAAACGCACAGAAAAAAGAATGGCAGTAGCTTCTGTGTAAAGGTTGTGGAAGTGGAGAAATCAAATTACTGATCCACTGCAAGAAAACATGGATTTACAGTAACAGTGCATGTAAAGACGTCTCCAGTAATATCTCTTGTTCCAGTTGTCTCATAATGGTGAGACTTGTGTGTTGCATTTGTCGCTCATGTGGCTTCTTCTTTTAGCCTGACCTGAAGTACGACGTGGGTGGAGGGGAGAAGTTTGACTCCCTCACCGACCTGGTGGAGCACTACAAGAAGAACCCCATGGTGGAAACACTGGGCACTGTGCTTCAGCTCAAACAGGTACCTCCCGTGTCTGTATTTATTTCAGATTTTACCTGAAGCTAAGGCATCATGTTCCTGTAATTTCTGCGCTGACTCCTGTTGTCCTCCCCAGCCCTTGAACACTACTCGTATTAACGCCGCAGAGATTGAAAGTCGAGTTCGGGAGCTAAGCAAACTAGCAGAGGCCACAGACAAGGTCAAACAGGGCTTCTGGGAGGAGTTTGAGGTGAGTGACATTATTTTGTTCAACCCTGCAGCTCACCTGCGTGTTCTCTGTGAATTCTTCACCGTACTCTGATTTAACTCTCCTCTCTTTCTTTCGCTCCAGACCTTGCAGCAACAAGAGTGCAAACTGCTCTACAGTCGCAAAGAGGGCCAGAGAGCAGAGAACAAGAACAAGAACAGATACAAGAACATTCTGCCTTGTGAGAAACCTCAGACAACTCTTACAACCTTTCAGCTTAACAGGCTTCACCTGAGGGGATTTTGAAAACCTGACTGTACTGTTTTTGTTTCTGTTTGCAGTCGACCACACTCGTGTGGTGCTGAATGACAGGGACCCGAATGAGCCAGGCTCTGACTACATCAACGCCAATATCATCATGGTAGTATCTGCTGTCATGGTAAACTCACTTCATCGTCAGGGACACACACACACACACACACACACACACACACCACACACACACACACACATCACTGGTGTGAATGCTGGAATGGTTTTCTATGCGTTTCCAGATTTTTTTAAAATTGACACTTAATTCTAACATCAAAACACTCAGCTCAGTTAGGACGTCAGTCTCATCCGTAACTTTTATACTTTCCAAAATATTCCAGATTTTCCAGGACATTTTACATTCACTTTGAGGGGTCGAATGTTAAAGATGAAAATCTTAACGACTCATTCATACTTTGAACAAAAACTCCACTCAAATATCTAAATATTCGGCATCTTTCATAGATTCTCAAATCTTAAACCAAAATATTGTTGAGTTAAAGGTATAATAGGAGTCGATGAGAAAAACCTTCAGACTTACTCATTGATACATTCATGCAGAAACTTCATTCAAGCTTTGTTTTAAACCATTGGGACTTTTATTACAATACAGTTCTTTCATAGCTTTTAGACTTTTTACACAATCACAGTAAAAAATTAATGCAATTTTCAGAGTTTTTTTGAATAGTGTGTTTTGGACGTAAGAGTGGGTGACATCGTCACTAGAGTGCAGGGGAGCTGTAAAATCTTCTCTTAAACTTGCTGTCACGCCCACAGTGTCCCGTCCACATACACTATTCATACAAACAGAGGAAAATGCTTGCCTGCCACAGACACTATCGAATCAAACAGACTCACAGTTAGCAGTCATCGTCAAAGTCAGTGTCGAGAAACGGGACGAGAAGAGATAATTGCAGCTAAATCTGTGTTCATAACAGCCGATAAATGACAATTTGAAAAAAGGAAACGGCGAGCTGGATCTTTTAACCCTTGATGATCTACCGTAGAACAATTCCACCAGAGCATATCTAAGTATATTTTCATGCTGTACTGTCAGTCTTTGGAGCATTTTCATATGCCATGCCATACATCAATACAATCCTTACAACCCCAATTTGAAGGCTATGTATGGAATAAATTACTAATAAATCAATAAATAGCTGAAAATTTCAATAAACACCCAAAAAAAATTACAATGTTTTTTTTATTTCCAATATATTTTTCAAAATACATAAATATACCAAATGCCAACCTCAAACTTGTCAGTGTAAAATAAAACGTCCATAAAACAGTTTAGAACAACACAAAATTGATTTGAACTATTTACATAAATTAGTTTATAAACATTTATTTTTATAAACAGTGCAATTAATCATGTTATGAGTGTTGTCGTTGTGGAGTTTGTCCACCAGAGGGCGCTCTGCAACTCCCCAAGTGGCATCAGCTGTACTTTAGTTCAAAGTACTACTTACAACAATAAAAAAGTTTATTTTAAAACTGTGACATGTTATTTTGGTGAATTCTCATTACTACACAAAACAATTATAAGGGAAAAATTTGTGTTTTTAAAAAAGGAGAAAAAAAAAACAATATCGGCCGACATATTGGATTTTAAAATCCTCAAAGTGATATCGGTCTAAAAATTCAATATCAGTCGGGCTCATTTCTGACATGCTCTAATTCACACCTTTTTGACACTACACACACTTTTTAAAGCAGTTTTCAAGTCTTATCCACTCATTTATACTTTCGGCTGGACACTCCATTCAAAATTTAAAATGTCCCGTATTGTCTGTACATTGTGAGTTTAATTCAACTTCCCATTCATATTTATGAGAATAATTTCCACTTTTCCAACCCTCCATACTCCTCCTGCTGCTGCTTCATATAAAGTTAAGCCACTAATGCATCTCAGCTCGTAGCCATTATTCATAATCCTTCATCTCCATCCATTAGTCAAGTAATGCAGTTCAGCTCCTAGCTTACAATATTGCATCCTTCTGCTCATTCCAGCTTTCCAAACAATTCATACTCCTTCCCCCACTTTTCCAGCTGTGTTTTCAGCTCTCATAAGGAAATTCATACTTTCAGCGCAAAACTCAATTTAGATATTACAATGTACCACATATTGCGTACCATACTGGTATTGTTCAATTTGCAGTTTAGCGTCTGCATTTCAACATCCAGAATTCACACCGCAATATCTTCAGAAACTGCCTCCTATAGTTCCTCCTTTGCTTGATGATGTGTATGTGGAGAAGATGCTGTTCTGCTCAGTCAGTTTGTGCTCTTGTTTTGACTCTCATGTGCTGTATTTCTGTTCATTTGGAGTGTTTAGCTAACTGTTGTGTCGGCCTGTGTGTGTGCAGCCGGAGCTGGACTCTAAGTGTAACAGCACCAAGGTGAAGAAGAGCTACATCGCCACTCAGGGCTGTCTGCAGAACACCATCAGTGACTTCTGGAGGATGGTGTTTCAGGAGAACTCTCGAGTCATCGTCATGACCACCAAAGAGGTGGAGAGAGGAAAGGTGAGCGAAACGATGACATAATGTGACTTCATGTCAGTGCAGCAGAAAACCATTAATTCTTTTTTTAAAACCATTTGTTTTGTAGTGTTCTGTAAGCACAGCGTTAATGAATCTGTTTATTAGTTTCTTGATTTTCTGGATTCTTATGGCGATTGTTATGTCTATAAAAGGGCCTGTGTTGTCAGACCAACAGTACAAGAACCAAAGATAATCACAATCACAGAAGACTAAGAAAACAAGCAAATAATTACACTTGAGAATCTGGAACCAGAGACCCAGAGAAAAAG
>JAPMOB010199734.1:0-17456 GCA_029875015.1 Lepomis gibbosus
GGGCGGCCATCTGCCTCGACCGGTTGGGGGTGAGGGGGAGAGAGAGAGCAGAGGGAGGCAGCCTACACAGTATACACATAAAGGGTATAGACAGTAAAGGTAATGTAATGTTGCTATAGACTGAATAAAAAATGGTACAGTCCAGTAGTTCACATTCTCATTGTGAAAGCAAAGCTACTGGGACAATAATGTCGGATCGTCTCCAAATGGCCATAAGAAAAATCTGAGAGGGAATTAGATAATTAATCGGAGAGGAAAGAAGAAAAAAACATGTTCTGATACACACATTTACTTTCATTTATTCTAATCTGTCTTTCTATCCAAGCTATTGTGGCAAAATATTTGATAACTTCATCTTTTTGGGCCTCAAAGTTATTTAAATTAAACCATCTGAGAGGTTTGTAGGGAAAATGTCTCTCGGCTAAATACTCCGATATCTGAAATTAGTGGAGTGGTTCTCAACCTAGGGGATGGCCCCACTACAAAGGTCCAGAGGTAATTAATGGAGCAGGAAAGAAGAAACAACAAAGCTCTGTGAAACACGCTTGTATTCCTTTTTTTAGTAATTTTTACATCATTGGGACTCCTAACAGTTTTTTAAATGAAACCATCTGAAAAGTTTAGAGGAGAGATATCTCTGACAAGAAGCTCAGAGTAGACACAGTTTTTTGTAATGAGTCACAGACCAGAAAGGTTTGAAACCACTGGTTTAATACTTAACAAATAATTGTATTTCATATATTTTTATCAAAAATTTAAATGTTGTGGAGTAATAAGTAGTATTTACCTTTTTGAAGCGTAGACATCTAGCAGTATAAAGTTGCATAAAAGCAAATACCTCATAACTTGTAAGTACAGTACTTGAGTAAATGCAGGCTTACTTTCAGCCACTGCTGTTAGTGTATCCCATTTCAACAGTGGATTTTCCTGTGATTGTGGTGCTATTGTCACTTCACAGTAGTAAAGGGGTTACTGCTGATGTGTAATGGCTCACATGTGCTTGTGGAGAGGAACAGCAGTGGAGGGGGATTTCAGGTTGAAACCAGATCCTAGCAATCAAAACAAACTGCTGCAGTAATATTTAGGTTAGAAAGATGGGAGAGAGGAGGTAATCACTTTAACTCCGTGCAGCCACAGTATCAAAACAGTTCACCTTGATTGTTTGTTTTTGTCTCTGATTCTTGCAGGGCCTTTATCCTGAGTCTCATGGGATTGTGGACAACAAGATGTACGATGTGACCCGAAACGCTTTCTTCAGCTTGAAAACAGATGAGAAAACAAACCCAAAATGGTATCAAGGAGAGCCAGTAAGTGCAGCCACGGAGGTTTAAATTCACTGTTCAATATTAGACCTGAAAACCCTGAGGCTGCAAAACAGTTTTGGACCACTTAAGGAGAATTTTATGTTTGTGGAGCAAGGCTACAGCAGAGTCTGAGCCCAACATTGTTGTCCTGTAACTCGTGAAAGTTAACACACTGACTTTGTGGAAAACCTGTCATAAATCAAGAGGAGGACCTTGTCACATGTAAGAAATATGAAGCATTGTGCTCATTCATCTGCTTTTCCCGTAATGAGCTTCTTGATATAATTATGGATTCTGCTTATGCTAAATGACAGCTTGTGAGGGCTGCGAGTTGTGCTTGTTTATAGGCTTTGTGGTTTCCATTTAAATGGGATGCCTCTTAAATCTCATTCCTGAACTGCATGACAGGCTGCTGCTCTTGAAAATAAACCATACAGCAGCCATATGACTTTCCAGGAGAAAGGAGAAGGAGAAACTGATGAACAGTGATCCCTGGAATACATTCTTTCATAATAAACATCTGGAGCAACAAGAGTGCAAGCCTACTGCATAAATAAAGCACTTTTACCAGCAGATCAATCCAATAGGTATTGATTTACCATTAAAATATGTAGTTAGCCCAGTCTTGACTGGGCTGTGAGGGATTACACTTTTATCCTAATGGACTAAGCACTGCTGCTGTGATGAATGAGTTAGGTATTAGTCTACTACAGCTTAGCTTGTCTGAATTAATAATGAACCTGGATGACACTCTCAACTCCTCTCCTCTTTTCTCCTCTCCTTTTCTTCCCTTTTATTTCCTTTTATCTCCGTTCCTTTCCTGCCCGTCCCTCTCCTCCCCTCAGGTCTGGCTCACTGCCATTCGTCACAAACTGAGAGCAGGAAGCTTCTTCTGGCCTGGCTCAGATGTAGCCATCAATGGCACCTTACCTGACTTCTACAAGCTCTATGACAAGTAAGAGTGATTTCATTATGTTAGATGCTTTTAAATTCATCCCAATAAAATTCATGGTGTATTGATGTGTTCATAAATGACATGGTGCTTTTTGGGTGCACAGGAGCATTAAATTTGAGGAGAGGGTGTCAACACTGTTTGAATGGCTCAGTTTACCCCAGGGAGAAAGGTATTACACATCCTTTATAATCATTACAAAGATGATGTTGTGAGTCACCATCATAAAAATGCTGAACATCACACTTAACTGGTGTCTTTGTTTTTAGACCTGACTTCTACACATTGTACCTGGATGAACCTGACTCATCAGGACATCATTATGGGCCAAGAAGCCAACAGGTCAGTCATTCACTAAACATGGAACCTGCAGTTGTGAGCAGGTTGTTAATTATCTAAAAGAACACCAGACTAGACTTAAAAAATCATGAACAGGTTCAATCTTGAACCCCTGATACGGTGGCTGGAAAAAATCTCCAACTAAGGTCCAGTAACTAGCTAGTGACCTACAGTAAATGTATAACTTTGTTCATGTGATAACAGATGATAGTACTTAAGAAAGGTCTTGGTCTTGAGACTGGTCTTAGGTTGATGGTCTTGATTTTGTCACGGATTCGACAGCATTCGTACTCTGTATTGTCTTGGTCTCGGACATTGAGTATTTTAATTTAAGATCAGCCAAGACCATAACTTTGGGAATAAATTGCTTCTGCATTGTCTGATTTATTTATTAACATCCTAACATTGATTGGATGGAAAACGAATGCAACCAATAACCATAATTAAACATGTATTGTACCGTTAACGACCATTTCCCCTCCCCGAGATGGTAAGTATGGAAAAGGAGTGTTAATTAAAGATGCTTACATTAATTTCAGCCCTTAGTGTGTGTATTTGGGTGTTTTAATGAGAATGTGGATCTTTCAGATCAGTTTGAGAAGTACCTATGATCTCGTTCCACATTATATTGTGTATCATGTAATGTGGGGAACTGGTCTTGGTCTTGTCTCCATCTTGGTAAAATCTGGTCTTGGTCTTGACTTGGTCTCGGTTTGGGCAGTCTTGACTACAACACTAAAAGATGATCATCCTGTATAAGTGAGGGAGGCATTGTGAAAAACGCCAGCCACTGAAGACGACTGTGAGATGCAGTTCGGGAAAATGCTAGTAAAGAAAGTAAAATACTGTTCCTGGAGCTGTGTGATATACGACTAGGGCTGCAACTAATCATTATTTTCGTTATTAATAACTCTTTTTTTAATAGTTGTTCTATTAAATGTCCAAAAACTGAAAAAACACTGGACAAACCTTAAGGTGCTGCCCAATGTGGCATCTTCAAATTGCTCATTTTATTCCACCGAAAGTCCAAGCGCAAAGATATTCAGTTTATGATCACATAACAGGAAAAGTTGCAAATCTGCAAATTTGAGAAACTGAAACTAGCAAATTGATCAAAATAGACGCCAATTCATTTTCTCGACTAATAGTTTCAGCTCTACATTATCACAGTAGCCATTCAAAGAAATGTTATGAACATTTAGTTATGAACAACTAATTGTGCAATCTTTCAGTTATTTAATGATGAACAATTGATATTTAATGATAGTTTAAACAATATGTCAAAAATAAAGTTTCTTATCTAAAATTTAACCTTGTCTGTCTCAAAGGAACTGTTTATTATTAGAAGTTAGAACCAGTTTGTTTTTGTTTTTAATTATTTTAGTTTTCATTCCGCACATTTTCTCCATGATCTGTGAAGGTTCGCAGTCATCCAGGTCATAGTTATCTAAGGAAGGATAAAATCAAGGGCAACTTGACTTTGTTGAAGATTATCCTTCTTTCCCATTTAATAAAGTCAAGGTTATGAGCCATACTGACAAAGTCATTTTGGTTAATTACATTTGGTAATTATTTATTTGCTGAAACAAGTTGTTTTTTAGGTGTTTCCATGATGCACTTAAAGTTTTTTTTCTGAACAAGTTAATTCTGTTAAAGCTTAAAATGCTATTGTGCCTTCAGGTCGTTCAGGCCTTGGAAAATGTGGATAGGATTGTGGGCATCCTAATGGATGGCCTGTTACAGAGAGACCTGCAGCACTGTGTCAACCTGATAATCGTATCAGACCACGGTGAGATACACATCCTCGTAATACAGTCTATTGTCATTTTCCAGAAAACAAAATGTCATCTTCAAATATTTGACTTGATTGAGTCACTCCACCTGTTGTAAGATAAATCTACAGATAATTGCCAGAGAGATTTGATGAAACATCTGAGAGCAAACTGGGAAAAACTGTTGTTGTATATTTTGTGACAAGAAGTTTCTCTGGACATCTGGAGACCGTATGTTTAGTCTTGTAATTAGGTATACTAAATATCAATGTGCTGGAGTAAATGTGGCTCAGGGCGATGCCCAACTATCCTCATCAAAGACATAACCTCCGAGAGAAGATTTTAATTTTGACGTACTATGCTAGTTATTAGTCTGCAGCTTATCATCAAGGACAAGTGACAAGAAAGATTCAACATGTCCACATGTTACACCCAAAATGATGTCAAGATGTGTTATACTGTAAATCTGAATCTAAAAATGTGCTGTAAATTTTAAGGGCTGTAAGTCCTCAGATCTTCAGGCACCTTCCTGACAAGATAAATCTGTGTGCCACTACAAGGGAAGATCAGTTGTTTAAGATAAACAACATCAGCATGGGAAATAAGAAAAAGCATACAATGTCATGCATTATTTCATGCTACCAAGGCCACATTTGTAAAGTCTTCAACTCAAATCTTGACCATTTATGAAAAAAAGACAAATTAATTATCTCTTTTTTTTTTACAGGCATGGAGGAGGCTTCGTGTGAAAAGGCAGCAATTGTGTCGACCTACCTGGACAACACTGGAGACTTTTCTGTTATCCAAGGCCCTGCTGCTCGCATCAGACCCAGTCGCCTCCCAGATAAATACTTTTCCTGTGCGTTCCTGTGCGGACTTCTCTCCTTCCCAGCTTTACTGCATCACTCTGTGACAGTTTGTTTGTAACCAGCGTGGCTGACCTTGTTCTGTTTTTCTTTCCTCAGTCGACTACGAGGGCCTTGTGAAGAACTTGTCGGTATGTGAAGTATTCCAACTCTGACATTTGTTTTCATAAGAAGAATGAAAAATCATCTGCTTGCTTGACTTTTCATCAAACAAGTCCATTCTTCCTCAGCTGTGTGTTGATTCTCCTCTTCTGTCTGTTCTGAAGTGCAGGACCTCTGACCAGCCAATGAGGCCTTACCTCAAAGAAAACCTCCCCAAAAGGATGCACTATGCTAACAACAAACGCATAGAGAGAGGCCACCTCTATATGAAAGAAGGTTGGCAGGCGGCGCTGTAAGTCATTCGTCAATACACTGTCTCTAAGTTTTTCCAGTTTTGAGAATTTGTCAAGAATGGAAGAAAAAAGCTGAAAAGAGGACAACTGTAGGTCACACACGCACACCTCCAAAATGTCAACAATGTGTCACACAGACCTGCGCTTCAAGCAAGCTGATTGATCCAACTCCTGGCAGGAGGCCGGTTAGAAACAGAGAAAAGAAATAAAAACATTAATGTTGTACAGTTTGTACGTACAAGTATAAAAGAAACAAGCCCATGTACGTTCGCCTACATAACACAAAGTAAAATGAAGCGTAGTAAAGTGACAAAGTAAACTGAAGCGTAGTAAAGTGGCAAAGTAAAATGAAGCGAGGTAAATTGAAGTGGCAAGGTCAAGTACTGATAAGGAGAAAACAATTTTAGCCATTTTAGTTTTTTGGCTGCCCAACTAGGTCAAAAGAGCTTGCACTCATTTGTCTACAAGTTGCAGTCACTGAACTGAGGATTATTAGCATGTTGTACTAAAAAAATGTGAAGTGACATAATGCAAGGTAAAGCAAAATGAAAAAAAGTCAAGTGATAAAGTCAAGTAAAGTGAAGTGACTACCTTCACTGACTAAGTGAAGTATAATAAAGTAGACATAAGTAAAGTTGCAAGTTTCTCAAGCCTGTTCATTTTAAATAACCACATTTTAAAAACTTGTATATTTTGAGTTGTGTGAGAATTTTAAGTGCATGAGTGGTAAAACTACTTGTACATTTAATTGAATGGAAATCTTGACACTTAAGGACCAAGTATAAGAGGCCACATTCCTAATAACCTTGGTAAGAGACTAAAATGTTGTTAAATGTAGCACCGATGTAGCCATAGTGCTGCTTTATGGAGCAGATGTATTTCAGTGGTGATTTTTTTTTTACAAATTGCATTTTGCAGATTTAAAAGTGAATGCTTACAGATTCACATTATAAAGTACAGTTAGATTTTGTTTATATGCAGTGTAAGAGGCCAGAGCTGTTACAGTTGTGGGTCAGGAGTTGTCTAGTCTTGTGTGAATTATAGTACAGTAGATGTCATGGAGGCGGATCTAAACATTTGATGATAAAAAAAAAGTTTCTTTGGCCACACAGAAGTTGAAGCATTTACAGTAATTAGTGTTAGCAATCATTTATAATGAATGAAGCGTGGTATGTTGGAGAGGAGTTGTACAACTCAACATGTAATCTTGGAAAATTGCTTCAGGCTGAAGAATTCAATCAGTTGACTTGACAGACGCAATAAACATCAGTGTGTATTTGCAGTCACTCTTTAGGTTATATAAAATTAAACTTGCTTGACCCTGAAATTGAGATCATTTAGGACGAACTGTTCCTTGAAAATAAGATAGAAACACATATCAGTAACTGTCAGTCGTGCTAAAGTGACTTCTACCCTTAATTATTGTTATTCTATCTCGACAGTTACCAGTCGGATGTCAAGTACTGCGCAGGGGGATTCCACGGCTCAGATAACGTCTTCACCAATATGCAGGTGAGAGGGAGGGAAGTTGTGTGTGTTTGTCCACCACAATAAACACTTAAACATGGGACAGTTGGCCACAATTTGTTCTTCCAGCTAAGGACACAATAAAACTCCCCATGAAAATCAAGTTATAGTTCACCTATGAAAGAAACATCCGACTCACCAGATGCTGAATCATATAAGCCGACCCTCAAGGTCCTCAAGGTTGAGTTCTTTGCAGTTTTCTTACTGGAAATAAGTTGCACTACAACTGTAAGGATACAGTAGTTGCTGAGTTTTTAACAATATAATCTTATCTAAAAATGTTGAAACCTGATTTATTTTGTGAAAATAAACAAACAAGTAAAACTCCACTTCAGTACAGTAATTACAGATGTTGTGAGATGTTTCTCTCCACACAGATCTCCTGCTTTAGCGTTTTGTGTTTCTGTCTGCTACCTCCATGTTAAAGTCATCACAGTACATCTGTGTGTATTTACGGATGTATAATTTGCTTACAAGGCTGCTGACTTTGTAAGAAAAGTCAACTTGTCTACATATGGCTTTCAGCCTGCCTACACAGCAGAGAAAGAGAGCAAAGTACACTCAAAATGGACAGTTTACTCACGTGCAAATATCTCAAAATCCCACCCCACCAACCTCTTTCCTAGAACGGAAGTCCCTGCTTTACTACTTTACTTCATTTCAAATATTTACATGTGGTCTAATCCTGGTATTGAGTGTTTGCCATCTTGTTATTTACAGAAAGAAGGTTTCCATGTAGTTCGTTGTACTCTCTAATTTGTATCTAGAAATGCCAAATAAATGAATGAATGCCAGTATGTTAATGTGCATCTACTTTTTCCAGGCAATCTTCATAGGCCACGGTCCAGGATTTAAACGCAACACTGTTGTGCCCCCTTTTGAAAACATTGAATTATATAACCTCATGTGTGGTAAGTTGCTTGTAGCTGTAACATCAGCATTTCAAGGAATAGTTTGTTTTAGAAAATGCACTTATTTACTTTCTTATATGAGAAGGACCAGCAACTCTCATGTACTGATGTCATGTGAGGTTGACGGGTGACTAGAGGATACTTCATGAAGTACTGTTAGCAGCCAATAAATAGTCCCGCACATAACCACCCATAAAACCACAATGTATTATATTTGCACTTTGTTTTTTGTATGGATTAAACAAGCAAAATAAACAGCCAGGCTAGCTGTTTCCTCATTTTCAGTCTTCATGCTAAGCTAAGCTAACCAGCTTAGCTTCTCATCTAACTCTTAGTAAGAATGCAAGTATTTCCTCAATTTTTTTACTTTAATTAGATTATTAGCTGTTTTAAATGACTCAAATTGAACATAGCGTTAGTTCAGGTAAGCGTGATTAAGGAAAGTGTTTTTTTTACAACCTGGGCTAATTTTCACAGTTTTACTGTAGTCATCAATTCTTTTAGTTATGAAAACATTTTACTCAGCACGTCAATTGTAAGAGCACAGCAAAACAGTTAAAGCTGGGATAATTTAATTTTCTTTTGTATTTGTTGAAATTTTCTCTACATCCTGATAGCAATCAATAAATCAAATGATCTGGCACAAAAATGAAAAAAATCTGTTCTGCAAGGCCAGTGAATTGATAGGCTGGTGTACCTGCCGGTCTACAAACTCTGCCTGTGCACTCATTGCACTTGAAAATGTGTTTTGGGGAAGTGGCTTTGGAGGGGGGCCTGACGGGAGGTGGTGAGATTTTAATTATGGATTCTTTAAAACTGTAGCTGTCTCTTGCTTGTTTCTCCAACGTTGCCTACCCCAGCTTTAACCCAGTTCAGAAGAGGAAACCAATGAACTTCCTGCACTGAATATCAGTTTGGTTCCAAAAACCTTGCTTCCAAAAAAAGAACAAAAGGAAATAAAAGGCAGCCACACCAACCACATTTTTGCAACTAGCAAAAGTGATCAGATGAACAGGAAGGTTCTTAAAAAAATCCAGTTTAACCCAGTTGTTTAGACCAAAGCATTTGAAATGCAAAACATGGCTGGAAGAAACCTAAAGGATTTCAAGAAACCTAAAAAAATTGCAACTTTCTTGCTTTGTTTAGCTTAAATTCATTTTGAAACCTGTGTGATCCCTAAAGTTACTAATGATGGCTGAATTTATGAAATGAAGGTTCTTGAAAATGTGTTTTTTCTTTGATTATCAAATGCACTGACATGCTTCTTTGTTCCCATCCCCTCTCTTACTCTTTTTATCCTTCAGACCTCCTCGGTATTCGTCCTGCTCCAAACAACGGGACACACGGCAGCCTGAACCACCTTCTGAAGCGTCCAGTCCACTTCCCAGTTCACCCAGCACAGCTCTCCCATGATACCCCCTGTGAAGCCAGCAACCCTGTCTCCACTGATGATCTGCAGTGCACCTGTGCATCTCAAACTAAGACAATGGTATGTGCTAACATGTTACTGAGATCTTGATTTAGCCATGTTAGCAGCATGGCTCAAAGAATGGCAGTGTCTGTCAGTCAGTCAGTCCAGGCTGAAATATCCTAACAACTATTGGATGGATTGCCATGAAATTTTGTACAGACATTAATCATAGGGTCAGGGAGGGTAGTCCAAAGACGAGGGGTGGCAAAACAGAAAGCCCGATCACCCATGGTGCTGAGCTTAGTCCTGAGGTGGAGTACAGTAGTGATCGGGGGTTGGAGCCACAGTATGGTGGTGGTTAATACCCGGCCGACTCAATTGCAAGCAGGGCTCAGCTGTCAATTTTTATAGCATTAAAACCAATGACTAATTAAAACCAAACTTGTCATAAAAATGAACATTTGAACAATAATAAAATGACAGAAACAATCTTTGTACTTTAATTTTTTTAGTTTGGCCCATTTCCCATTTGCTAAAATGGAGAGGGCTGGGTTACCTATACTGCAGCCAGCCACCACTGAGCAATCAATATGTTTTGGCTTCACTTTTGGGGAGCTACTTTTTGTTTTAAAATAATGTTTCCCTCTCCATGTGCTTGATCAAGTTTGAAGTAAATGCATCATATTTAACAGTTGGCCATTTTGTGAAATATAATGCTGTACAAAAAGTACACTAGACTAACCTCAAACTGACAAAAAGTCAGTTCAGTCAGTTCACAGGCTTGTGAACTGACAAGATGTTGAAAGTGTGGGACTATAGATACATGGCAGGTTTTAATGAATGTAATGCAAGCATGCTAACAAAAAGTGTGAATTTCGTTTTAGGAGGCAGATATGAACAGACATCTTATGACAGTTAATTCCAGTGAGTATCTATCTTTTTTGGATTTCTTTTTTGTTGTTTTTAGAGATTTTTATGTGACATTTGTACATTTTCCCCTTTAGGTGTTAAAGCCAGCTTACGCCGCCTACACCATCCCTTTGGCACCCCTCATGTCATCCAACCAGGGGCCACCTTTTGTCTTCTCCATCACTCTGACTATCTCAATGGATACAGTAAAGACCGCCTCATGCCCCTCTGGGTGTCATACACCCTCCAGCCTGTGGTGAGTCCGCTGTTTGGAGCTGTCTTTTATCTCTAAACATAGCCTGTACAGTGGAGTTGTCCCATCTATATTTCTTCTGCGGTTAGGGTTTGGCAGGAGATTGTAAGAGCTTGTTTAGTATCTGAATCCCTCCTCTAAGCAGCTGTTACTCATCTTCTGTGCTCATGTTGGCTCAAACAGTTCTTGTCTTTCTCATTATGCGGTTGAGCTTCAGTGTAAATCGTGACCTCAGGCAGAGTGATACATTCCCTTGAGCGTTTGTATTATACTGTCTGAATGATAGAGCAAGTGTGGATGTAGATTTGTTTTCATTCAGGCTTTATCCAAACACAGTACAAGCTAAATATGGCTTGTACTGTACTTCCTGTGTTCATTTGGCTTGAAAGAATCATGGTTTAGATTGTTGTTGTTTTTTATCTGTGTAATAGAAGAATATACATTAATATGTTCAACCCACAGAAAAATTTAGTAATAATTTTACCGTTTCCTAATAATTTCAGATAAGATAGAGCTATATAAATTGGTACTATTCATAGTGGGAAATATGAATGTTATTGAAAGAAAAGCTCAATTTAAACTAATTTAAAGTAAGTATGATTAATTATTCATGAATCACTGGATATTGATTTGGAAATTTGTGGACCAAAGTGGTCCACAGTGAAATATCTCAACAACTACAGAATCTATCAACATGAAATCCATGTCCATCAAGATATATATTGAAACTCTTTCCCCATCTTTTCATTTGCCTCTCCAGCTGGTAAAATTATAATTTATCCAATAGGTTTATGACCAAATATTTCCAAAATAAAACATTTCCTTCAGCTTCAGCTGTTCTGCGTTTGTTGCTCATTAGCAAATGTTAGCATGCTAACACTAAATTAAGATGGTTAACATGGTAAATAGGCTAAATGCAGATTGTACTGCTAAACATTGGCATGTTAGCATTTTCATAGTGAGCATGTTACCATGCTGATGTTTACATTTAGCTCAAATCACCACCATGGCAAAATACAGACTCACAAGCCTCTACCATGGCTGTATATTCTCTGCAGTTCATTGAATTAAAGACTCACTATTTCACAGTAGTGATTCTTTGAAATTAATCAATTGGAGGTTTAGAAAATGAATAGTGTCTCTGTTTTCCCTCTAATTGGTACCAAGCTCCACAGTCCTTACCAGGAAATTTCTTAAAAATAAAGAAAATTAAAAAATAGCATGTTCTGGTTAAAAATCTGTAATTTTCTTCTATAACAGGGAAGAGGAGAGCTGGGAGATTCTTATTTTTAAAGAGCTCTGCAAACAGACACATTGACCTCGCTGACCCATATAAAACCAAGCCAAGTGATCTTACACAACAGCTCCACACTGTCCAACACTGACCGATCCTCTCTCTCAGACCAGAGTCCGACCCCTGAGCCCAGAGTCGGAAGCGTGTGTTCGTGCTGACGTCCGCATCCCACCGGCCGCCAGCCAGCTGTGTGCACGCTACAGAGACAACCTCACTCTGTCCTATGGCCTGCTGCATCCCCCCAGTGAGTGTGTGTGTGTGTGTGTGTGTGTGTGTGTGTGTGTGTGTGTGTGTGTGTGTGTGTGTCGGAGAGGGTCATAGCGGGCCATCCTCAGCTGGGTGTTGAATTGAAGTTGACATGTTTTAGAGCCACATTCTCATGCACAATGCACCCATGCTTTTGCTCTGCAACAGCCTCACAGGAGAGTCACTGTATGTTTAATGAAATTCAAGGTTCAGGTAGCACCACAAAAGGAAGTGACAGCCTCAAAGAGTGAAGTAAAAGCTTACCAACAGCTGTGAGGAAGTTTCACTCATTAAAATTAGGCATTTTCATTTTCGCTCTGGCAGAAAGTAACCCCCAGAGTGTGATTTGTGTGGTTAATTGACTTTAGATCTTCAAGGATTAGTTTAAAAATAAACCGCCAGCGTTTTGACAATTGATTTTGATTAATCATTTAAGTCATTTTTAAGCAAAAAGGCCAAATATTGGCTCATTTAGACTTTTTTAGCTTCATTATCAAAATAAATTGAAAATCTTTTGGTTCTGTTTGTCAAACAAAAGACAACGTTTGGTAACATCGTATGGTAATAGACATATTTTTAATATATTCTGACATTATTAGACAAAATGATGAATCCATTCATAGAAAAAAAAACGCTAGGCAAAAATAAAAAATAAGCGTTTATTGAAGCAATGAATGACTTTACCTCTTTACATTTAGCTCTACCAGCATGTGATGTTTAGTTTCAGCCAGTCAATCTTTATTCCTTCCTTTTTAAGGATCAATGTCAAGGAACAAGGAGTTTATTCATCATCAACGCAAGGTTGTATAATAAAATGAAAGTTTTTAGTCCCTTCATTCTGAAGACACAGCGCTTTACATATACTGTAGGCTAATTAAATGTATATTGAAATATGGTAACATGAAAAACTATATATAGCTACAGCTATTTATACATATGCGTCACCTTTAACATTACACCCAGAACATTCCATTGAATTTGCATCTGGCGTGACTGTAAACAGCAGATCATTACACTTTTACAGCACACAGTCTATGTAAATCTATATCCAAATTGCAAACAACTTCACTTTTCCCTCACCTCTCATTTTTCTCTCTATAGATTTGAGTCCCAGTGGACCTGAGACAGACTCTCTTATCACAAGCAACATGGCACCAATGTTCCCTGCATTTAAAGGTGAGTCAGACTGGCAAGTATTTGCAAGATATTGGTTACTGGTTTCCCTGCTGCACCCACTGCTGGAAATGTGAATCATGGTGATGCAAGAGTTAAGAATTTTCTTCCAGTGATGTCAGAAGGGTTCATTTTCCCGACTGAATGAGAGCTTTTGTTCTGAATGAGAGCTGAACAATTTAATTGACTAGTGAACTGAAGAGATTACAACTAGACATTATGTCAGGCTCTGTTTTGCTCAATTGTTAAAGTTTTCCAAGAGCATGTATTGCCCATTCTCATAAGCCATTTATATTCAATTTGTACTTTTTAAACATGATTTCCTAAAAACATGCTATACTTTTGGTTCTTAGATATACATAACAGGAGTCCAAAGACTACTGTACTTTAATTTGGTCGTGCTCTTTCTGTAAAGCACAATTAAAGGTTTAGTCAGAGGAACTTTCCCAGACTTAATCCTCCTGCCATCCTGCTGTAGGCACAAGTTTTCTTCACTCTAAAATTCACTTTACGGCTGTTTATTTCGCAGTTTGACTGGAAAGATTTACCAATATGTTGATTGTGTCTGGTGATTAAAAGTTAAGCGCTTCAGACAACACAGCTTTGCTTGGGTTTGCGCTAAGACCACCCACACTGTAAATGGAAAATTTCTATGAAGTATGAAGTCCCATTGGAAGAAACACCCCATCCACTTCTATGTTAGAAGCCTATATTTTAATCCGCAAACGGATGCCGCCCCCTGGTGGTAAATGACTGTGTCAGACTGTGTGAACCTCTGGTGAGGAGGCAGGAAATACATGAAGACAAGCCAGTTAGTTAGTTAACTTCAATATCACAAAACAAACCACTAGGTCCAAACAATATTCCATCTACAAAACAATTAAATCAACACATAAATAAAAACTACCTTAAACTGACAGTACAATACATTTTGGAAAACACCTTTATGTGCTTTCTTGCCGAGAGTTACATAAGAAGATTAATATCACCATGCATGTACCTTCAACATAAAGCTAATGACAAGAGACTGTTAGCAGGCGGTTGGTTAGCATAGCTTAGCATAAAGACTTGAAATAGGGGGAAGCAGAGTTTTGCTCTGTCCAAAGGTAACAAAATCCACCTGGCAGCACCTCTAAAACTCACTAACACTTTAACACATTTGTTTGTTTAATCTATACAAGCTAAGCTAAGATAACAGTCTCCTGGCTGCAGCTTCACATTGAACATATGTATGTCACAAGAGTTGTACCGATCTTTTTATCTAACTCTCATTAACAAAGCAAAAAGCTATATTTCCAAAATTATTCCTTTCAGTTTTAACTTGTAATGATGCAATCTTTGGCTTCTTTCTAGAGACCACAGGACAATCTGCTGTGGTGCGTTGTTGGAGAACTAAAAGGTAATTGTGTGTATTTTCCTAACCACAGGTGTTTGGGATTATATCCATGATGACCTGCTTCCAAAATATTCTCAACAACTGAACGGAGTGAACGTAATGAGTGGGCCGATATTTGATGAAGACTTTGATGGAAACGTTGATGCACTCAGAGCAATCTTAAGGTAAGTCAGCAGCACACACTATTAGGGCCGCACTCAACAAATACATTATTGTGCCTTTTTTCTTGAATAATTGAAGTTTTTCAGAGCTCACACTGACATATTGAAATAGCTTCCTGTGTCCAAAACCAAAAGATATTAACTTTACTATCATATATGATGAAGAAAAGCTCCAAAACCTCACATTAGAGAAGTTTGAAACAATACATGTTTGGGGTTTTTGTTCTTAAAAAGTAAATATCAAAAAGCTGTAAATTAATTTTCTGTATATTGATCTATTTGACTAATTGTTCCAGCTCTACAATTGATTGTGCTTATGATAATCAATGAGCAATATCGGTTTGAACTTAATTATGTAAATACAGCCTTCACACATTGGGTAGAGCAATGTGTATTTATAAATAAGTTGCAGGTGATGACGAAACTTCCTTTGAGGTCTCACTTTCCCTTGACTACAAAAATACAAATGGTGCAATCATTTCCAGTTTTTTTATAGTTAATTCTTTAGAACAGAAAGTTCTGTACTGAACTTAGGTCCGATTCAAGTATTCAATCAAAAAGCCAAGCTTTAAGTCTTCCATATCTCAAGTTTTGGGATTTTCTTCTTGCTCCATAGCATTTTGACGTGAATGTGGTAAACCTTTCAAAACTATTTGCTTTAAAAGTGAATTAAACTAATATAGGCTTTTATATTTGAATTAAAGTACTGCATTTATCTGCTGCTTTTACACACCCACAAGGACTGATTTCACACTCTTTACACACTTACACATTCTTGCAATAACTTTAAGGCCCTGAGAATCTAATCAAACTACACCCACACAGCGCTGATGAGTTTTGAATTTTAATCTCTTAATTAACTATTTAAACCTAATTTTCAGATACTTTAACTTAACCAAAATTTATTTTGAGTTTTGACCATTCAGCCTAGGTTTTGTAAAGTAAAGTATTTAGTTGTTTTTTTCTGCACACATTAAAATGTTAAAATGAGCTTTCGAGAAAGAAGGCAGCAGCGTCTCAAACCCTGTTATCTCATGTTTCTCCAGGAATGAGGCTCCCATCCCAACGCATTTCTTCATGATCCTGACCAGCTGCGGGAACTCGACCTTCAGCCCTGTTAACTGTGAGGGTCCCCTGCAGGCCAAGTCCTTCATCCTGCCCCACAGACCTGACCACACAGAGAACTGTGCTGTGAGTAAAACCACTGACTCCTCTCCTATTCGTCTGACAACCTCTGTGGAAACCTGCTGACAGACCCCACAGCAGAAAAAATGATCAAAGCTGAGAGTTTTAAATAGATCACCAATTAAATCTCCTCTCTTTGCAGCATGGGGTCAGCGAGACGTGGGTGAAGGAATGGCTGAAGTTTCACACAGCACGAGTCAGAGACATCGAGCTCCTGACCGGACTCAGCTTTTACCACGACAGGTTATCAGTGGAAGAGACACTACGGCTGAAGACATATCTACAGACTGCCTAAAATCAGAGGCCTTGTCGAATGAAGCTTTAATTTCCAAAGGAAGCGACACTGGTCTGCACAACAGGCCTCTGTCCACGTGGACACTGTTAACCGACTATGAGTGGGTGCCTCACTTAGAAAAGTTTCCTGTGTTCAAACCAAATTGATCCCAAAAATAAGTTCCATCCAGGGTTTTTGTGATATGACAGATCTCCAAAAGGGTTTTATTATTATTTGATCTGTGAAAGCTGTATATTTGTATTTGATCATGTGTAATAAATGATTTTATAGAGAAAATTCAGAAGGCATTTTTATGATTGAGGCTTCAGTGCTCTGAACCAAAAAGCACCATCTGCTGAGTGGCAGTGTTTCCTCAGATGGGAAAGTTTGGCGGATACAAAATAAAAGGGAAAAGAAACGTAGTAATGATGGAAGAAGAATCTATTTGGATTACAATTGCTTTTATTGGCAGAGGCACTTCAAGAAACACATGACAATCTGGAAACAGATTGCTGCCAGACAGCTGGAGAGTTTGCTGCAGCGGCTGGGGAAAAACTCCCCAGAATTGAATTGAAAAAAAGGTTTTGGTGCTCGACAATAACAGTTTCACCTGACAAATGTTGTCATTGTATGTTCATGGTTGTTTTGTTTTATTGTATTTTCTCTATACGGCACCAAAGTTTTTTTGAAGTATTTTTTAAATTTTTGGTTTGGTTAATGACATATTTCTGTGTGTCTATGTGTGTTTGTGTGTGTGTGTGTGTGTATGTGTGTGTGGGTGCAAATCTATCTGTACTGTATGCACGGATGGTTTATGAGACAATTATGTCACTGGGCACAGACATGTAAAAGGCTCCCGACCTCCTCCACAGGAGTGAGAGACCCAGACTGAAAAAGACACAAAATGACTAAAAACAACTCGGTTTGTTTATAGTCATTCTGTGTCTGTTTGTAGTAATGTTTTTATCTTTTTGTGGTTGTTTTGCATCTCTTTGTAATCATTTTTCTCCTCTTTGTTGTCATTTTTTGCCCAAAATGGTGTCCCATATATTAACCCATCCATGACAGAGTGTGTGTGTGTGTGTGTG
>JAPMOB010199736.1:0-16392 GCA_029875015.1 Lepomis gibbosus
GACACCGGGCCGGACAGGGGGGCAAACATGGGGACGGGGGGTACAAACAGACAGCACAAAGGAAGGACAACACCTGTAAGGAAAGGGGGATGGAAGGAGGGAACGATAGGGGACAACAGAGGGAAACACCAATTGCAGAAAGCAACGAAACCTGTAATTGAACAGGGAGGAGGGCTTGGGGAGGAGACAACAACAAACAAACAAACACAAACAAAAACAAACAAGCAAACAATAAAAATAGTAATAATAGTAAAGAACAACCAGCCGAACAGCAGCAACAAACAACTAACATATTAAGACAACTAATACAAAAATGTAAACTTATCTTTTACCTGTTAAAGTAAAGTGTTTGTATTGTTTCTTTGAAATGTATTGGCACATCATTGGTACCTTTTCATGCAAATAAAGCCCACTAAACTGAGTTGAGTTCCACTGAGACACGCAATGTCCTTTTCTTTTTTTCTAGCACATTCTTTCGCTCTCTTGTCCTTGAGATGCATAGAGTGACATGCTGGATAATGTTTTCTTTTGACTGAGGTGACAGCCCTCGATTACCATTTGGTCCCAGTGAGGCCAGTCTCAGAGAAGGAGAGGAGAGGAGAGGACACTGTGATAGGAAAAGAGACGGAGGAAAGTAGACGTGATCGATTTCGTTTTTACGGCTGTTTTTTATTTGAGCACCTGTTGTTTGTAAAGGTCGTTTGTGTGGCAGCAAGATATTTCAAAGAAGGGAAATTACAGTATGTGACACATTCAGGGAGGGAATAGGCCCTGGTCTTGAGAAGGGCCATTTCTATTTTTGTATGTTTTATCGTAAAATGCTTCAGACTACTCAGTCACTTGAACTGATCTGGAGAGGGGAAGAACTTTTTTTCCAAAGAGCATCTGTAAGGATGGTTGATGTTTTAAATTGTGCTGTAAAATGACAGCATGTGGCACCGTGTTAACACTTTGCATTTGAAAAGGTGCTCTGGTCCTTCACTTTACAAAGACCTCAACTAATTATGCTGCAACAGTGTTCTGTTATGACAGTTACACCATCTATTCAGAGTGGTGGAAGAAAGAATGAAATGTGTTTGTTCATCTACAAATGAAAATCAATTAAAACACTGATCGCAAATTTAAATTCTGCATGGTTGGCTGGCATATCATTTGACTGCACACATCTGTATACGGTGGCCCTGAGAGCTCAAGGCACTGCAAACTGACAAGAAATGCATGCACTGCATTTAGAAAACATGCTGCAAATAAAGAAAACCCAACTAAATAAAGAAATCCCTGCAAAAATAAATATGCCTCTGGATCACTCACTAAGGAAAGACTCAAAGGCCATGGATATATGAAGTTTTTTCACATAGAAACAGGATGAAGGCAGCAAGGCACAGACGAGACCAGAAGAGGTGGAGGAAGAGTTATCTCCTGCTGTAGCAGCAGATGAGTCAGGACTGGAGTGTGCCACTTCCTCATCTACTAGCTCAGCAGGTTTGTGAAGACGATAGCTAGCTAGCTAACTGGCAAGTCTAGCTCATTGGTTCTCAGACATTTTTGTCACAGGGCACACCTTTAAATTTAATTATAGATATTTAAATCATAATAAATAAGACTAAGTCCAAGGTACACCTGAAGCGCCCAAGCCACATCCGTGTACGACGGCACACATTTTGAAAACCACTGGTCTAGCTTGCATGTGGAACATGGGCTAAGCATGGAAAGAAAGTGTAATGACCTTACTTTGCCTTTGTAGAATCCAAGTCATCTACAAGCTGTAATTTGCTTCCCCTGAAGCATTTGTATGAAGCATATGCAACTCTACAACTGATTTGGTGATTGATGTATTCCACTCAGATGGTAGCTAGCTAGCTACCACCGTTCATGTTCAATAGCAAGCAGAAATGTCAAGCTAGCAACAGGTCAATGCTTCTAATGCCAGCAGCGGCGTAGGCAGCATATTACACATTAAGAGTATTATTATAACTTAATCGTTAAAAGGTTAAAGATGTTACTTCACCATCGCATGATATTAAGAACTCACGGGAGGAAGGCGACGGCATTTACTTTTCTCTGGCTGCACAAAGAACCACCTTTTGCATGATCATTGTTCGAAGTTCACAGTAAACTCACGCAGTCTACCAGAAGTGGAATGTGACTTGACCGCACTGGTTTTATACCCTGCCTCTGCGGTCGCCTTCAGCTCACGTTAGACTAAGTTGGCGAAAGTCAGCCACAGTCATCTCAAATGTATATTGACTACCAGCTATGTACAGCGTGCTAACTTCCACAGTTGTATTCTAACGCTAACAAAGCTATCCTTATTAGCTAGGCTACTTACATGCTTGCTAATAACTTTTTTGAAGGTGGGTCTCTGACATTGACTGCGTTGTGTTGGACAGATTTGTTCTGCAGTGTTTATGATACTACTTTTGATACCATTCAATTCACAGATGGGTCCATTGTCAATGTGTTCGTGGCAGAGAGAGAGAGAGAGAGAGAGAGAGGAAGTGCGAAGTGAAAATGCGCTGTGCAGCGCTGCAATGAAAAACATTTTTAAAATAAGGAGTCGCCAAATTTACTTGGGTGTCTGTTAAAAGACCTGGGCGGCCTGCCCAAGTAAAGCCTATGTATGGGAGACACTGCAGTCAGTTTAAGTTTTTATTATTTGAGTGTGTTTTCTGTAATGTCCCCTTACACATTATTGTGCAGTTCAATGTAGGCATCTTATACTCACTTTACTCTGAAATAGCTACCGTGAAAATGTTGCAATTATCCGGTGAAACTCGAAATGTCTATTTATGTATTCTCTTAAATTGCAGTGTGTTGACCTCTCAGGACCACTAGATTTATCGATGCAACTCTATATTGTTTGTCCAAAAGGATGGGTTGTATCAGTCAACCAAGATCTTGTATAACCACACTTCACGCTTGTATAAAATTAAGTGACTGATTGGCCTGATGGGTGACTACATCGTTGGTGCTTGACTACCTGTTTTCTGCTGCTTCGGTATTATTGCCATGTCCCGTGCACAGTGAAGGAGTTGTCATAGAGGAAGGTTTTAACCTTCATTGTGTGCTCTGGGGTCGTGATGGTGATAGGTCGGAGGTTGATGGGTTCTGTGTATGTGTGTGTTTGTGTATATGAAGGGTCTCTTGGTATCAAAAAGTAAAGGGTAACATGCAGGTGTGAACCTCTCATTACCCAGTTGCACATGTCCTGTCACTCATTCATTGTTACTGGCCACATTCGCATCTGTGCTCTTTCACATTACTCATCCTCGGGTTCTCCCACCTGACCTCTCTCTGACACACACATACACGCACACATACCAACATAGAGTCATACAGAATGCTTAGTATTCAGCCAGACAAAGCCTCTGCGTACTACAATATTTATACATCTCAGTTGTTCCTGTGTGCTCAACTCAGAAAAGAGGAAATTGTTTTACAAAATACTGCTTATACATTATTTACCCTTCTTTCTCATTGCTTGCTCTACTCACCATTCTTTTGTAGCACCACTTTTTAAACATGGGCATGGAAAAATCTTCTTATAAGACTTGTCCTGGATCACTAATAGTTTAAATTACTTACTGTAAGCCATTGCATTAGATAGACACTTGAATTCATAACTATTCTAGGTACGGCATTCTCTGCAGAGGTCCATGTTATCCTGCCAAGTCATCCTTTCAATTTATGTAAAACTTACAGTGTGTCAATAAAGCTGTATATTACTTTTAGCTCTGGCCGTACATTAAAGTGACATTAAAATTAGAAACTGGCAGTTATTCACTTATACGAACTGACACTCTTGGAAGCTCCCCTGTGGTCCAGTCCACATCACTGAATATAAGATAGGGGAGGTATGGACAGTTTATGTGTTTTCGGGAGTGGGCTGGGGTGGGGTCTTCTCTGTATGCTGCAGTTGTGGATTTAGTGGAAAGGGAACGGGGTGGAGGCGGTAGGCTACTGGCTGTGTTGTACGCATCATTTAATGGGTGAGAGAAAATGGAGAGCCCCCAGTGGCTGCTTCCTTCTGCTCAGAAGCCAGCGGAGAGAGACTTTAGGGACACAGAAAGTAAAAGAGGGAAAGAGAGTTGAAGAAAAAAGTGTGACAGAGTAGGGGGAGGGGGGGGGGGTCATCACTGCCATCACATGGGACGGCTCTAACCACAGCTGGCTGATTTCATTCGTCCCTTGCCTCCCACTCTTCCCATCACCCCCTCTGTCCCCTTCAGCCTCCTCCCTCTCTCAAAGAGGCTACGTAACAGAGGAGATCATAATGTCTTAAGTATTCAGCCTGTTGACCATTTACTTTAATCAATTTGACTTTTGTTTCTTTGAAGTCTTGCACAAATGCCATTAATTTGTGTTGATGCAAACTTTCTTGGTAAAAAGAAATAATGTGTTCCTCTGGCTGGGATCTGAAAAGAAGTTTTCAACAAACATGATGGCTGAACATTATTCTAACTCTGGTTCTTAAAAAATTTAATTATCAAGAGTTTCATTTGTTTATGACCATGGCATCCTACGTAAGGCCAGCAATGTTAACTATCCTATTGGAAGAGCACTTGGCTTTATATGTGGTGTCCTATCTTCATCTTTCTTCTGTTTGAAGTAATTAGTTTACAGCATGCTAGCAGCTCTGTAAGGCTGTATGCTAAATGCTAATGTCAGCATCATGGTGTCTCTGTAGATGAAAAATCCAGGAATCATCAGTCATTACAATCATAACAATTCAAGGGAGCCACGAATAACCAAATTTCATTGCAGAAATTTCAATGATTGTCTAAATGTTTTGCTCAAAACCACGGAACGTCAGTAAGATGTATCTTATGGTGCCCATCAATGCCCATGTAAGATTTCATAGATATCCATCCAGTAGTTGTTAGTATAGTAAATAGTAAATCGACTGAGCGACATTGTTATCCTTGGAGCCACACCACTAGTGTGGCTAAAAATATGATTTTTGGTCCTGCCTATCATGTTTAACTCATTTAATGACATGCATGTACTCAGAGTAGCTCTGTCTCCAAAAAACTAAGAAAAAACATCAAATGGAGACGTGGACTGGCTAAATGGAATGTTTGCATCTACAATACATGAATACATTGTGCACTTCATCACTTCATTTGACAGACTGAAAATACATTTTAACTTTGCATTTTGGTATATTGAAGTGAGACTCTATTTTCTTCTTTTTCATTAGTGTTAGTTCTCCTGTTCTTTATAGAACAATAAGATATTGTTAAGACAAGGATGATATTTGTCTGATGTCAGTTGCCTTCATCCAAACTACAGATTACTAAACTCAGGGCTAAGAACAATGGAGGCAAAAGTCCACATGACCACCAGCCCATGGCTATATTTCAATCAACGCTGTTACTCCCACCTCCTACGCTTCCTGCTCCATGCACTCCTTTTTTCCATGCAGAGGAGGCGGAGGAAGGAGCGAGATCAGACCACACATACAGATCCAGGCCTCCACCCTCCACCCCCAGTCTCCAGTTCCCCCGCCATCTGTGCACGTCTCTCCGCCTGCAACTCCACAACAACAAGGCCCTGAACCTCCGCCGAGGAGTCAATCCATCACTGAAGAAAGAGAAGTAAAGGGAGAGAGAGAGAAAGCGGATGAGGGGTAAGGGGGTGAGGGGGGGTGTATGAAGAAGGAGAGGTGAGGAAAAGCGAAAGTGAGATGCCATGAAACTTAATCACAGAAAGGGTCGTGTCGGGCAGAGGAGGGGAACAGATTAAATTAGCATAGCATTAGATATGGAAAATGATCTCTGTCAAAATCATCCACTGCACAATTATAATATGTTAATTACTTATTTCATTAAGGAAGTTTATTATGGCCTCGCAGATGAAATCATGCAGGCCAAAGACACCTGGAGGAAAAGCAGTGATGCCTGAATATCTCTCTCTCTCCCTCTCTGGCGTCACTCTAAAGTCTCATCTGCCTCTCTTGTCTCCCCCCCTCCTCATTCCTTCAGTATTCTCTCTTTGTTCCTCACTACATCACTCACAGTGTCACATTTTATAACACAATGTTTAATAATCTCTACGGTCGCTGTATGAGTGTTATATTGACGACCACCAGAGATGTTTGATGTTTACCCCTGTGTCTCCTGTCTCATGTGGTCCATGGTGAAAGTGTGTGTATAAATAGTCTGGATCTGGAAATGTGAATACACACACACACACACACGGATACTGTACAAACATCTACACATGCAGGTTTAGTCTTTTTACTTTAGATACAAGCTGGGTTTCCATCCAACTGTTATTTTTGTTTTTTCCAAATTCTCCAAAAACTTTAATGGTCTTTGAGGGTTTTTATGCTTTTTGAAGTTAAAATACATTAAAGTGCATAATAATGTTCATAATTTGTGTTAAAATGCCATAATAAAATACTTAAGCAATATACATTATTGCATAGGCCTTATTAGTGATCAAAAATTTTGGATGAAAGATTTCTGTTTGTCACAACCTTCAAATATGTAAAAGTGTGTAAGTCAAATCGTTGACATTACTGTCTTATATCAACAACTGCAATTTGGCTTTCTTTGGATAAAAACATGAAAGGTGACAAACATTGTCTGTCCCTGTAGAGCAATAACAACTTGCCCAATACTTATTAATTATTAAAAGGCCAGTGGTTGTGTTATTCATTCATGAAGCCAATTTATTCACTCCCAATCCAAGTGATGAAAACTCACCTAATTCACATTCTATTTTTTTTGTGAGATTTCAAAAGTTTGCATAAAATTCGCTTGACAGTTGGATGCAAACGGGGGGCACTGGGCAGTTTGCATTTGTTTCCACAGCCCTGCTGTCTGGCTAGTTGGCTCGTTGCCTTTCTGGCTCGTCAACGCCTATCGGACAGACAGACGATGATGATGACAGTCATCAGGGATGTAGCAGCCTTCCGTCCGTCCATCCGACAGTAGGAGAGGAGCAGGTGCAGAAAATGAAGAACAAAGGAGTAAGTAGAGACTAATAGAGAGAGTGAGGTTATTTGAGGATAACAAAGAAAGCCTTCTTTATACCTGCTATCAAGGTGTCTCAGGTTATGTTGGATTAAAATCATGTTAAGGAAGACACAGTAAATCCACATGTAAATGTAATTGATGACATTCTGATCAACCAAACAAATTCCCAACTGCAAAGGTGGTCAAAAATTTGGCATTTGGCCAAAGTAGGATTCTAATGCATCAGCAATTCACATGAAACATGTATCAACACAATAATAGTAACCTTGTTGGGCAACACTCTATTACACCCTATATTACATTTGTTAACACTATCGTACACATCCATGCTAGCAGCTCTAGCCAGAATGCTAACATGCTTCAAATTACATGCTAACATTTTGATGGCATGAAGGTATAAAGTTAACCATGTTCACTATTTTATTTTAACATGTTAGGATGCTAATTAGCACTAAACACCAAGTGTAGCTGAGGCTGAGGAGTGACATTGGCTCTGCATTTAGTTTACTTAAGTATTAAACAAATTCAAATTTTGACCTGTCATGGTGCTACATGAAAACTTAAGGGACCGCCAGTCACCAGATTCTTTCATGAGACATGCAAGTTCTTATAGCAATCCATCCAATAGTTGTTGTGACACTCAAAACCACCTCATGATGCACTAGAGGAGATCAGGGGACCATCAACGTCTGATGCTTGTGTGGTGGACCATCTAACCGAGTGACCATCAATGGAGCTGTTTGGTTTCTTTCAGTCGTGAATGTCGCGCTGCCAGCAGACAGAATATTACCTATTTTGACATAAAAACTTGTATAACTGGGATGTAAACTCATTGTATGGGGGCATAGAGCTCAGTTTGTAGAGCACATGTACACCTCATGTACATGGCTGAGTCCTTTCTGCAGCGGGGTTGAGTTTGAATGCGGACCTCTGCCGCGAGTCACCCCCTATCTCTGTCTGTCACTTTCCCACTCTATCCACTGTCCTGTGAAAATAAAGGCTAAACAATGCCCAAAAATCTTTAGAAAATAAATAAATAACACAGAATGTGTGATAAACAACACTGAGATAAAACCTGTCTGTAAACACCAACGTATTTTTCTGAAAATATATGTATTTTGCATATTCTGATCATTGTTTGCCATTTAATGTTACTGATTTTTTATTATACTTTATAAAGCCATCCCAAGAGGGATCTTTAAGTATCTTGCACAAGGATACACAATAAGATAAGATAAGACCATAAGGATGGGAACTTGATAAACCAGCAGTTTAATTATAGCAGTAAGTCTATTTAGGATCAGAACTTTTTCTTTTCAAGATTTTAACCACTGAGTCTACACAGGAATCATGCAAAAGCTTGTATACAGTTTTGAGATCTGGTGCTGCAGTGTTGGTTTCAGATGAAGCAAACTGATTTTCAAAGTAGATTTATAAATATATAAATATGCATATCACATGTTCATTTTGTAACGATAACTGCTACATCCCTGATTTAGTGATTCGCTAATAGATTCAAATGCAAGAATCAGAAATATTATATAAAAAGCTACAGAAAGATCAAAGATAGCTGATAAAAAGCTATAACGTCTGATGCACGTACAGTATGCAGCTGGGAACTGGGAAAAACAAATTCAGACGTTTAACATCTCTCCGATGATCCCAAATTTTCAAAACATCTTCGCTGTTTAACATGTTTAGCATCCCAACTTCAAAAATCCCGTAGCGCCTCTCATATTGGCCGCGAGGCTTCAAGTGGAAGGCGTATTGATCGCAAAGTGAGAGGACTTGCAGAAGATAAATAAAAGGGAAAAAGAAAGGAGATGAGAGAGGAGAATCAGGAGATATATATGGCAAGAGAAAGAGAGAAAAAGAGATACAGAGACAGGCCAAATAAACCAGGGGCAATAGCTTCAGTATCTGGGGCTCTGTTCTGCAAGGAACACAGGGAGGAGGGGAGGGGCGGGGGTGAGAGGAGGAGGTAAAAAGAGGAGAAAATAGGAGGAGAGCGAGAACATCTTAGAGAGTGTGTACAAAGAGAATGAAAACACACACACACACACACCCGAAGGCTGGGGTCACAGTCAGAATGCTAGAGAGGTGTAGCAGAGCCAGCGGCTATGCAGGAACACCTCGCTCTGCCTTTAATATACCCTGCCCACCGCACAGATTTCAAAACAGATAGTCCAAAACAAAAATCAACGCCCCCAAACACACATACACACCCGCCTCGCACAAACACACACCATCTACCATGTACATAAACTCTGCAGCCCCCATGCAGATGTTGCGTAGCCTTGTTAGGTCGAGCTCAGAGGGTGGGAATGGGTAAATTCGACAATGGCAGCCTCTGGGGAATTGCAGAGTAGTCTCACACAAACTCTCTGTCTCTCTCTCTCTCTCTTTACTCATCATGCTCTTCCTATCTTGATCTCTCATATGCACGCAGCGGGAGAGGGAGAAGTGAAAGGTAAGCTTTTCTTATGGTTTCATGCATAATTCTGCCTCACAGCGCCAAACATTGTGATGAATTTTTTTCCCTCTTTTTTTTCTTTCTTGTGGTGTATTTTAAGGGCCACGAGGTGCCACGATGACAAGATAGTTAAGTTGGTTTGGGCAACAGCTTGTTTTCAATCAGGACATTTATGAGGGGTTGAATCATTTATGCGCCTGGCGTCCCGGGCGTATGACAGATCCCTTGGAAACACAAATTATCATGTTGACTTGCAACAAACACTGTGTAATTACATCATGGCCTGTCGAGAGGCATTAAGGAATCTTCTCCCTATCGCCAAAGTAATGAGACGCTAATGCAGCTACATATGACACAGTCATTGGCAGTTAAAAGATTCACCCAAATATGCTGCCACTGAATAATTATAAAATATCACAGTTTTATAGGTTATGATATTAGAGAGTGTCTAGCATGTCGGCTCAATTTCAATAAAGAGTTCAGTAATAGATTCACTATCAGGGACAAATGTCTCTGTGGCCTGCTGTTACATCTGCTATTTCCCTTGTGTATCATACCAGCCTCTGATTTCATTTATACATTTCTATTCTTAGGTGAGGAATAAAACTACCCCGACTTTAAGTCCCATTTGAAATCTAGCAGCTGCCATGCAGAAGAGCCAGAAATGGGACAGTCCTCCTGCATGTGTTAGCACTCCATTTGATCCATCAGGCATCTATCTATTCACAGAGGTCTCTTTAGGAGCAGAGCGCTCAGGGCTGTTTGCCTTCCCAATGTAAGTGTGAGAGAAATTGGGAGGGCCGTAGCCCTTAATGGTGTAGCCCCCCCCCCGACCACCAGCCTCCTATCCTTAAATCTGCAGGGAATAAAGAGTGCTGTTAAACCAAACTGGAAGAGAAATGGTTTTGTTCAATGGGAAGCTGCCTCCATAAATCCCCACTTAATGCGGCGGAGGAAGGCTGAAGCAGAAACAGGTGAATTCGCCACAGTGAGGGAAGCCATTCATTACATCTAAGGAGAGGGGAAGAAGAGGAGAAGAAAAGGCCAGGTAGATGGACAGATGGATGCACAAGTGGAGAGAGAGAGATGAAGAGATAAGAGAGTTGAGACAACACATGCTGTATTGTGGTCAGAATGTCCATTTCAAAGTTTTGATGTTTCCCGTAATAATGGCCAATCAGTGGATATGATACTGTTTGATTGATTACAATTCACTGATTTACTGTATAGTATGTGGATAATATAACACTTAGTGTCTATGAAAAAAAAATTATCAGATTGCACTGAACAACTTAAATTGTGATGATGATGATGATGAAGATGATGATGATAATGATGATGATGATGATGATGATTAAAATAAATGCTGTTGTACGCCTTAACTACAATACATTTCTGTTGAAAACAAGTTTACACTGGTTCAAATATTGTTCAGTTTTTGTAAAACTATATGACAAGTCATCAGTTGCAATCTGGCAACACTGGTACTGGTATCAGCATTCAAAAATTTAAATAATGAGCCTTGACAGAAACACTTAGTACGTATTATAACAGTGGTCTAGTACCTATTTGGAGTCCCTGACCGTTGCCAAAGAGCTAAAAGTGATTTCTGTTCAATAATGTAAGATCTGGGCACATGGCCGTGGAAAGGAGTTATTCTCCGAAGAGATGAGGCGAGGATAAGATGGGACGAGAGGCTCTGAAGGGTGAGATAAGTGAAGGGGGGGAGGAAAGGTAGGATGGGCAGGGGGGTAGAGTGGGGTATTGGAGAAACAGTGGTAGAGGGAAGAGAACTGGAGTTTGGAGTGAGCGGTAAGTGAGTTATATTTAAACCATTAGGCAGCTTATTCGCTCAGTACAAATGCAAATGAACCGGCATTATCATCACTGCCTCTTCCCTGGAAATCGACTCCCTCTGTAATACCTCGGCAGAAGTGGACCGGTCGTGAACCCTCCTCCTCTGCAGTGCCAGCTAGCCCTCAAACGGCCTACATAGACAGCTAGACGCACACACACACACACATACACACACAGACGTGCGCGCGCACACAGACACACACACACATGCAGCCAATACCCCTCCTCTCCTAGGCACCCACCCAAATCAGAGATCAAAGGCTGGATTTGTAAAGCTAATGGCTGCTGCGCTGCAGCCAGGGACAGGGAATGAGGGAAGAGAGAAATAGAGGGAAAGAGGGCAAAACAGACAGAAACAGTGGAGGCAGAGTGACACAGACGCACGGAGGAAGAAAATGTCTTTGTATTTTTAAATTACTCAACAACAATGTGGACGGCTACTGCAAATGCCACGCTATTTAAAAATAAGGCAATATAGAATATAGTGGGAGGTATCTCCAAAACACCTAGACAAAACGCCACACTGAGGCGTTCACACTTTAACTTTTACTGGGTACAGTTTTACTTTTAGGCAAAGTGATGAGAAACACATCCACAGATGGTGACTAGCTCTCTCTCATCACTGTGTGGGATTGTGGGATTGATGGTGTTGAAACAGACCTTTCTCTTTGTCTCACACATGGCGCAAGTGCTGCTGCTATTCCCACAGTGCAGTGAGAGGCCATTGAGATAAATGGCATGAATACAAGAAAAGCAGTGAAAAAGAAGAAAGGAAAAGAGAAAAAAAACGTGTCTTTGCCTTAAAAAAAAAAGAAATCTCAAGCATTCAGGCTGCCAGTTTGCATTGTCCCAACATGTATAATGCTTTAAGCTTGTCAGTAGTGCTCAGTCACTCCCACTCATTACATTGAAATCCACACTGTCACAAAAAAATAAAAACCATTTTATCACGTGCAATGATTTGGTGATCACAGAAACATATTGAGGAGCATATTTCACAGCTAAATTTAAAACTCCACTGCACGTATACTGAATCTCATATATTAACAGCTCAATTCTTGGCTTACTGTTTCCAGTTTGCTCAATTAGGAGCCATTTTGGTGGCGAGTGGCTCGCTGACAGTGATGAGAAAGGAACAGTAGCTCTTGCATACATTAGCAGTGGAACCAGGCCAAAATGCTAGATTTCTCCTGATGACACTAACACAGTGACTTCATTATCATGACAATAAACAAGCAAAATGAGCAAAAATAAAAGTGTCAGAGCAGCAGAAATGTGCCGGTGGCTGGTTAGAGCCTCTTCTATGATGTCAATACCTTATTCAGTGTGTTAATCAAAACAGCAGGCAATTCTCAATGGTGATTTTATAGATTTGTTCCATGTTTTTTTGACAGTGAACAAACTGTATTTAAAGTATTTTTTACTATTTGAACGCCATATGCAGTCTCACATGTTCTCTGTGATGAAGAAGCCTTTGAGTGTACCATCACCCCCACTCTCTCCCTGCCTCCTCACCCATCCCTGAGACTCCATCAGTCATCATGATGGTGCACTGAGGCCCCTCCATATCCCCGTGAGAGAGAGGATGAGGAAGAGGATGATGCAGAGGGATGAGGGCCAAAGCCAGAGCTCTTTGTCAGGTGACAAAAGCTTTCCAACACAACAATAGCTATCAGTCACTCCCCGAGCCTGTCGGATTATACGGATCACTATGACGGCAGCGGTGGTATGTGTAGGTGTCTACTTATGTGCTGTGGGGGGTTTGGGAGGTTGGGGGGGTGGACGTGGGGGTGGACATGGTTACAACCTGCTGTGTTCTTCTACACATCACTCAAATAACTGGATCACTATCTAACTGCTTACATAACAGACAACAGCAGGTCAGGCCATGCACTCAGACCTTAGGGGTCAGACTAGTGCTTTTTTCTGGTTGTGTATAAGGATGTGTTCTGTGCCAGAGGTAGGAGGACAATGAAGACATCCTGCTAAAAAGCAACATTATGCAAGATTTGGTTTTGGCGATTTGGTGCCCCTGCCGTTGCCGAGTGCAGTTCACCGCTGTCGTAAATAAGGACAGCTATAAACATTCAAATGTTATGATTACATTACGATCAAAAAGTAGGGTGTTAAGATTTCTTTGGCATTCGATAGTATCAATATAACATGCCTCCAAAAGTCAAACTGGGAATGTTGCAGTTATTTGGTACAGTATGCGCTTCAAACTCTCAGCCACCAAGACACCCCATGTAAACACATGCAATGTCACAAACATCCAATTTTCTTTAGAGATGGTTATTGCTAAATACAAAAATATGTAAATTAATTATAATTATTCAGGAAACAGTAAGTTATAGAAAAAGTATTCTGCTGTTAAAAGTAGCACACATACTTAAACATATACCGTAGAAATATTATTCATAAAATGTACTTAAAGTATAAAAAGTAGAACTATGCAGAAAAATGGCACCTGTGAGTGTCTCATTATCATTTATTATAGTTTTAGACAATTACTATATATGGTCCAGTATACTACTGTATATGTATAAGAACCAAATTATGGAAGCAGGTCAATGTGGAGCTCATTTTAACATCTTATACTGTTACATTTTTATATCTGTGTATATGTATATAAAAGTAAAAGTAGCATATGGTAACTAGAAATTATACACGTACAAGTACAGTAGCAGTGCGTAAAAGTACTTAGTTACATGCACCACTGACACACAGCACATCTATTTGTTTTTCATCTTGTATGTGTGTTTGTATGAAATGCAAATTATGCTGGTGGGTGAGAGGGACATTGACAGTGACCTCCGGCTCCACTCTCTGTCAGGTCAAAGTTCAGGGGTCATTACGATGCTAAAGGATCTGACTAGAAGGAGCTTATTTGGGGGTGGGGGGGGTGACAGTGGTGCATGGCCAGTGGTAGGTCTCCTTCTCAATCAGCCACCATGACAGCTGCTCCAGATGGCCACTGGGTAAGTTGGCTGTCAGGCCATCAGTATCATCATTACCCATAAGGGGCTGCACGGTCAAAAGGTGAAGGGGTTGCCTCTGTAGATTTGTCAACCTGAAACACCAGGGAAGCGCCAAAAATTTGTATCACTGTCAGTGTGTGTGACATTTATCTATTTTATGTAAATGGAATATTATAATGCTCGCTGAACGCACAAGCAAAACACACAAACTCCAAAGCAGTGGTGCAGAAAGAGATAATTCATCATGAGAAGTCAACTTTTCACATTTCATTTCTTTGCAGAACAGATATAAATGCTGGCATGGAGACAATTACAGGGACCCGTGTTTTCCTTCGTTTTTGTACTATAGTTTATTAGTTTTCCTTAACTGTGAACACTGGGCCAGGGTGCTCAGATAGCTGGAGAGCCTTTGTAGGGATTATAATCTCAGGGTGTACATGGCTGCCGAAGTGTCTGTTTGTCTTTATCCCCTGTGAGCTCAGAACTAACACTGCCCTGATGAATCTGAGGTCACGGGGTCACGGCAGGGTCATGGGTCACAGAAAGGACCCCTGTCGGACCTTTGGCTCGCCGATAACCTTGCTGTGGAATGAGGAAGCAAAGTGAAAGGGAAGCCAAATGAACCAGTAGCAGGTTACATAATAAGGAAAGTGTTTCACACTGAGCCACACAGTAGTACCGTTAAGTGACTTGCCCACAGATATTGAGGTTACTTTCTAGTTTGCCAAGTTGTGCTGTTGTCGGGATGTTAGCTATAGTAGCAGGAGAGTTACGAGTATCGCAGTCTGGAGCTGCTGTGCTGGTTCTGGGAAACCGTCTTGTCCTCTGTGCATCCTAGCTTCGCAGCAGCAACTGTAGCGACAGTGTGCTAACCTTACATTACTTACTGTGTCGACGTTCACTCTGTATCGTAGTATTTGTCATGGTATTAGATTTCTCCAGAATCACAGACTCCACATTTAAACACAATGGTGGATCAACAGCATGTTTTTATGATTTCTGTCTGTTTACTGCCCTGCCTGGTCAAAGACTCAGAGTGTGTGCATGTAAACATTATGTGCTGTCTTTCACACACAAACACACTAATACAGACACACGCACGCACACACACACACACACACACACACACGCCTGTATGTGAAACAGCAGTCATGTGGGAGGAAATGCAGTTGCAGTGTGTCTGGTAAAGCAACAGTCTGACACAACCTTCTAAGCAACAGATGCAGGTGAAGAAACACACTCTGGCAATGAAACATACACATATCCACTCTGACTAACAGAAACACTTCCATACATCCACGCATGAACAAAAGACACGCACTATACGTGACCTTGCCCTGACAATGGCATCCACCTACACTACAATCTATGTGACAATGGAAAGCAAATAAATAAATAAATAAATAAGAGGAAATGACCGTTCTTTTTGAAATGGTATTTCTCCTTGCAATTCTTCCCCGGCACTGGTATCCTGGTCTGTCGTTAAGGGACTGCAGTTGAAACTGACTTGTAGGCTAACAACAGAGGAGCTGAAAAGCTGATGTATGTAGTCTATAGATGATAAAAAAAAATAGATTCACAATTTTACGTTTTAAAAATGCTTTAATTTTACTTTTAATGTGAAAAACAGTAACTAGATTTCTCTACTTGAAGATTATTTGTTGAATTTAAGACGACATTTAAATTTTTTACAGACTTGGTACTACATCAGCTTTGTGAGGAGCTATTAACTCAAAGGCCTGTGGATCTGTTTAAAGATTATCTTTGATGGGTTCCAGTAGACAATTTGAATTGCTAAAGATGGGCTAAATAGTGCAGAAATAAATACCCGTGTCCGACCGTCGACGAAATTTGTCAAATTTAATGTTCCTAAATACTGGCACAGAATATAATTTTAAATATCCAAAAATATCTGTGTACCAACATTCATGCTGTTCAAGCCCTGATCTTCTAAAACCTTAAAAAACAGGAGGAGAAAACAACAAGAAAACCTAAAGGCTGTTGAACTACATTTGTCTCTCAGACAGCACCTACAGTCTGCTCTGCCAGCTAGGAAAACAAGGAAGGAGCAACCAGACGGAGGGGGGCTGTTGTATTATCC
>JAPMOB010199741.1:0-14467 GCA_029875015.1 Lepomis gibbosus
TTTAGTTATTATTAATATATCACTATATATTATATATTGTTACTATCTCTATCTCTTTTTCTGTCATTTACCACATGTGCTTGCATTGCCCGTACAGCAGTACATACAGGAGATACAAATGGTACTGTTTGGTATTGCAGAGCAATAATTTTGGGCTTCTGCACAAATTTTAATTCTTTCTTGAGGAAGAAAATTTCAAAGATCTTGGATCTTTAATTTTCTACCAAGTAACTACAGACCCAACTCAGCACCTGGTAACTGATAACAATGTAGAGAGAGAGAATGAGATGTTAAGTGTACAACATTGGATATTTATTTGGCTTATTGTAGCACTGCCATTGCATGATGAATTGCAGTAGAGCTGTTTTGTGTGATCATGTAACCTTCTCTACCAGGTCAGTCAAAGGAACTCCACGTGTAATGTTAAGATGATAAATTAGTGGAAAGCTGCGTAGACTGAAAATGACAATCAATCATGTTCTTTTTTCATGTCCATCGGTCAAGTTTGTAATTGGTGCTAACAACAAGTTGTGAAGTGCACTGAAAATACAAAATCAGAGACCAATATTTGGTCTCAGCAGTCAGAAATTCAGAGTAGAACAGACACCAGTTTTCTCAACCACCAACAGCATCACAAAAATGAAATTAAAACTATTTGTGCTACACATGAAAACAAGAGGGAAGTTAGGTTTGCATTGGATATAGTTGGGCTAGCTGTTTTTTCAGTGGATACTCATTAGCATGTCTACTCACAGCATATGGACAGACAAAAAAATCCCTATGTCTGTAATTTTTCCCATTTTGAATTTTTACCTTCTGAGGGCATTAAAAATTCTCTGGAAAGTCTTAAATCTTTTATGGTGGAAAACCTAGGGAACAAATATAATTAAACAAATACTGTGTAGAGCAAAAGCAAAACTAAACCGAAAGCGTTACCGCAGAAAAGCTGATTATTTTCTGATACAGCAGGAGAGTTAAGATAACACTAGATACTGAGATGTATATGTAATGGGATTAGATTGGTCCAAATATTAATTCTGCAATATGTAATCCCCTATTCATAACCATTACAATTTATTTTAACATTTGACATGTCATTGCAGAATCGACCTCTGCTTAGCAGACATGTCTGGTAGAAGTACAAAGCAGAAATTATGAGGAGAATGGGGACTCGTTCATAATTGTTTTGAAATGAGTGGAACAGATTTGTCAAAAGACTGAACCTTGATTTGAATACGTTTTCAGTTAGTTGAACCACAAGCTGAATGTTGAACGTAGTGCTCTGCCACAGGAGTGAGTGTAGTCTTTTTCTTTTTGTAATTTTTCCTAACATACATGTTTTACTTTAAGACTGGGCTTTCTATATGTAACCTCTGAGTGAATTTTTTTTTGTTTGTGATAACACTGAACCATCCGCCTTTTATAATCTTACCGTATCTATAGAGTAGCAATCCAGTTATTCACAAATTACATTCAAACACTACGGTACATACAATATGTGCACCACCATATATATGTAAGTCCATATATAAAGCCTATACTAAAATGTGTGGCTTGAAAATGGTGCTACTTTTTGCCGGTGAGTGACAAAAGTCACAGTAAAAAGGGACTTTAAACACCACAGCCAAGTTAATGGATCATGGCAAGCAAATTGATAATAAATTCAACTTCAGTGGTCATTTATCACTCAGTTTCAGTACCCTGGTGCAGCATGTTCTCTGTATAAGTACTGACGGAATCGGTCTAAGGAAAAAATTATTACACAATTACAACTTGAAAGTTTAAAGCCTTTCTGAATTCTTGAAACTCATGGATATTCATCATTTGGAGGTCACACTGGGTGCCCTTCAGATGGCTGTAATAAATTATTTATTCTTTTCTGACTCATTGCAGACAAAAGCATCCATCCATCCAGCCATCCATCGTCAAACGCTTATCCTGCGTACAGGGTCGCAGGGGGGCTGGAGCCTATCCCAGCTGGCATAGGGCGAAAGGCGGGGTACACCCTGAACAGGTCGCCAGTCCATCGCAGGGCAGACGAAAGCAATAGAAATCAATTAAGACAGACAGAGTGGCCAGGCCAGCATTGATGTAAAGAAGCAAGACAAAGTACACTGGACAACATGCGAAACCAGGATGTCAGGCACAACACAAGGAAAGACACCAATTAAAAGGGGAGTCAATATCATTATTAGTGTAAGCACTAGTAACCAGTAGTAAGCTAAACAAGCAATCTGTTAGAATCAGGAGTACTATGGTTGACAACGATGAACCAAATCATTCTCGCCTAACGTCCATTTAGTAGTATTTCTGAAGGCCAACTCCTGCTGCGAGAGCAGGAGGAGTGAATTGCTTGAATTAGTGAGTAGTAAGATTGTACTGTTAGTGTTGATTCAAGAGTAAATAAAGAAAATGCAAATTATTGTTAAGAAAATGCAAATTATTGTTTCCAATAACTAGTTTGGAGCGAATAAACAAGGCTACATGCTGTTTTGGCAGAAGATGACGTTACCCATGGCTGTACTAAGCAAGAAGTAGAGGTTGCAAACCAGAAAAAAAACCAGTTGCGTTAACCTTAGTATTATGGATCTGAGGTCCATATTAATGTGTTTCAAGTGGGCAAGTTGCTACCAACCATGTTTCCACATGCTATGAGAATATGCGGGTAGATGCTGACAGCGGAAACAGCTGATCAGTCATGAGTTAAATGTTTGCTAGGTCAAAACTAATTTGGCAAAAGGTGTTTGCTGGCAATTAAGGACAACAAAAATTCAGTTGAGCATTGTAGTTTGCTTATTCCATAGGCTCTCAAAAAAAAAGTCAGTGGGAAGATTTTCAACGCACCATGATATGAAAACTTCACTCCCAAAGGTCTTTATTAAAGCAGCCATAATCGACATTTCCATAATAATGTATCAAATGACAATGAGAAAGTGTTGTGACAATCTGAGAGCGTTATTTATAGTGAGAATTATCCCCTGAATCTAACCTCTGCTTTACAGAACTTTACAGCAAGTTTCAGCTAAATTTTTTCTTCTGCCACCAACTTTACTGTTTTGGTTCCCTCTGTTCGCTTCCATAGCGCTGGTTTTGGCATTTGAGGCATAAGTGGGTAAGGCCTCTTCCTACATTTACCTTCTTTCTCTGTATGCTCTAGTGTTCATCATTGGAAGTCTGTCAAAAGGGCCAAACTGGAGATAAGAGGGCAGTCGGGCTTTTGTCATCATGTCTCCAAAGCTCTGGAGTAACCTTCCATTAGAGATCCATCAATCAACTTAACTGTCTTCTTATTTATCATTATTAAAGCTTCTTCTGAATGGCCTTTAATTAGTTACATATTTTGTGTATTTCTTTTGTTTATTTCCAGTCAATACATTATTTATCATGTTTGAAACAAACTAATGACTTTGTGTGGTTGTGTGCTATCTGCTTATGTGCTTATGTGGATGCTTTAAGTAAGTATTACTGTAGCCATTTACTGGGAGTACATAGAACAGCTTCTTCATAGAAAGCCAAACTGCTTCAAAGTGGTAATTTAATGGGAGGAAGCTTAGGTGTCTGCCAAAACTCAGCAGTTTCACAAGGGTCATATTTTATGAAAATGTGCTGGTTGTGACTTTGGCAGCATGAAAAGTGAATAATCACCGGCTAATATTTGCAAGAGGTAGTGTTCGACAAAGTTTTTCTAACAGCCTGTTTCAAAATAGAATCAATGAATAATATTACAAGACAGCTTTTACTAACTGTATCATCATTTGGACTCAGGTCTCATCAGTCCTGAGCAGTCATCTTTTAAAAGTAATTTTCAAGTATTAAATAAGCAACTATACCATGACCACAAATATATGTAAAATATTATACTGAATCTTACTTAAGTCATGTGTTTGTTAAAATGATTTCCCCTGAATATTGAAGGAAGATAAAGATGACTGAGGTGGAGCTGAGTGCATGATAGACTAAGGCATGCCCTACTGTTAAATGGGGAACAAAGAGTAGCAAAATAACAAATCACTACCACTTCAATGCATCAAAAGGATACACAGCTCTGAGTAGTGCTGTAAAGAGTCTCAGTTAATTGAGAGCAGGTTGACCCAGTATTTAGAGTGACAGTCCTATAATGGAAAGGTAAAAGGTCAAAACCACAGTCACTTGGCCTGTCAAATCGTCCTTGAGCAAGACATTGAAATCCCTGTGCACAAAGATTGAAGTCCTTCGGTAAAAGAACACTGGCTACAGTAAATGTCTTGGTTGTAAATAAATGCTTCTGTAAGCCTCTCTGCATCACATTTGCAATGACAGAATTTCAACATTCAGATGGGGTCTTCTGTGATGGATAATAAATAGCATCAGAAACAGGCAGAAGAACTGTCTAGGAGAACGGTGTCAATGAAATTCGGTTGTACAAATCAATAACAGCCAACTTAACATTTTCCTCCTCCTGCCTTTAATTGCTCCAGCCATCCATTTTCAGTAAAGCACAAGACGTGCCTTCAGTGATACACTGCAGTAACTGAAGTGAATTTCCAATTTGGCTAAACTGGCTTTGGTGGGGCAATAACAATGGTAGAAGAAAATAAAGAATGAAGGCTCTCACTCCAAATCTCAGTGCTGTGGAGTCTGGTGACTTCATCTCTGGAACAAGCAGGAGACAAATATGTAAATCCCAGCTCTGACAGCATCTGGTTAGAAGTGACAACACATCAGCTACAAACAAACAGAGGAGCATCAAACAGTCATTATTTGGACAATGGAATCGAAGGAGTCTGACAAAGGTGGAGGACAAGGTGTCTTCTTGTGATTTCTTTAATCGGGTCCATAGACATCCACTTTGTTCAAAGTTATCAAAGAATCCTCCCTCTTAAACTTGCAATACATGTTCTGGAATATGAATTATGTAACTCCTGATTCATTCTGGAGTCACATATACTTTCAAAAGGACTTTTAAAATTGCCTTACCCTAAGAAATGTGGCTTTGGTAAAAACCTGCACTTGGAAAAGCTGCCTTCTACGACGGCAATAATAGAGTTATTGTGGGAAAAAATAAATTACAGAGCCAGGGGAGCAGGGTAATATTCAGAGAAAAAAGTCTGAATTTCCAAGATTTAAGTTGTACATAAAAAACAACTCGGTTATTGTTTAAGGTGGTACATTTATGAGGGAAAAAAAATCATAAATTTACAAGAAAAACAACAAATAGTTTCTGACACTATAAAGTCATACATTTGTCAAAAAAAAACAGAAAACACTATTTTCCATATGTGTTTTTGTTATTAAAAGCTCTGTATTAATATAAGCTACTTACATAAATCTTTCTGTTCAAAGTCATCGCATAAACACGTAGGAAAGTACGGCAGGCATTTATGACTAAAATGTGACGCACGCTGTCAAGTGGCTTTGTTGCACTCGAAAGCATGCATATCTGCCTCACAGTCTGAAAGCTCCACCTCTTCTCTTACGTCTGCACTGACCCTTGTTTTATATTATTAATGTCTGGAAAACAAAACTGGGAAAACACTATTTTCCCATTCTTTTATCTTGTAACTTTACTACTTTAATCTCTGAAGGTTTTTTTCTTGGAATATTAACCCTCTCATCTGGTTCTGTGATTTTTAAAAATCTACAATGGCCTTTATATGGCCTTCATAGTCTTCTTTTCATAATGCTGGACAATTTTAGAAAAACTGAGTGCAAAGCAATCTTGTTTCTCTACTGTCCATGAATATAATCGCACAAAATAATGTGAAAATACCACTTCTAGGGGTAACATTACCATTAGCTTCTTAGCCCAACAGGACAAACTCTCCTGAATCCAGGATGTCTCAATTCAGAACGTAAAGGTGATTCAAACAATTGTTATAAAAGTTTAACAGAGAATGAACAACACAATTTACAAGCTTGCTGCCAGTCTGTCGACCAACCTGCTAACTGGTCTGTAATTGACTTGAAGCCATTTACCACTCTGTTGGTCTTTCATTAACAGCAAAAATACACAAGCACGTTCATATCACATTAAACATGGATGTTAACAAGATTAACATTATTAAGCTACAACTAAGTAAATCTGCAGGTGACAGGTGTTATTATAGGGGGTGAAATCAACAGTCAATGGCTTCAATTATGTAAGTTATAGTTAAAATGGCAGCTTTTTCAATATGAAATTGTGATTTTGATATAAAAAATTTTTCTTTTTCTTTAATCCCTACCCATAAGGCATTTGGATATTATCCTAAATGAAAGATAAACAAAAAATAGATTGTAGTACTCATTGTTATAGTTGTAGAAAATCCTAAATGTTTTGAGCCAATGTTAAATACTTAGTCTAGTTTGACTAATTTCTGGATATTAACCTTACACCTTCTATTGTGTAAAGCATTTGCCCTGTGGCCAAGAATTGATTTTTCTTTGTGTTTTCTTTGTGCGTATGTGTGTGTGAGAGAGAGGGTGTGTTTGACAGGCACCATTAATCACACTTTGAAAATAATTTGCTTGGGATTCCATAGGATACATCTGTAATTTTCATGAGCTTAGGCATACTTAGTATGCCTCAAAACTCTATTCATTTCTCCAGTCACCCATGCATTCAATTAGGAGGAATTCTCTGCAAAGCCAGGTAGGCTTTTCAATCAGTACACGCCTTCCCTAAAGGCATGCAGGAAACCTTGTAATCTACACATAATTGGTGACAAGTCATCCATGTTCTTATGCACAAAGGAAGTGCTATGTATATGCTATGTAAATCTGCACCTCATATATTTTGTGGGCATTAATACATATAGTGTAATAGGAGTAGTTTAAACACATTTGGTGGGGAAAATGTTATTTGATTTATTAATGGAATCTATAAAAAATATACAATCACAGAGTAGAAAAGGTGCACATGAACACCCTAACCCAAACATTCCCTTAATTGGAATATAGCCAAAAGCAGAGGCACTAAATGCCTGTAAATGTAGCCCAAGCACTATTAACTTGCAAACACACTGTTACATATCACTGTTTCTATGTGTTTTTACATGTAATCGTGTAGATTATTGTTGGCATATGATGTAACAAGTAAATACATCATTGTCACCTTTTCTGTTCAAAATTAGCTTGTACGTGTCAGATGAATTATCTTCACCTTCCCTTACTGTGACAAAATAGGCAAGACACTAGGTGAAGGTCTATTTCTTATGTCAGCCCAAAGTATGAATGGCAGAATACTGGCTAACCGTATTTATGCCTCACACACACACACTGGTGGAAAAATGACATTGTACATGAATGTGATTTATTCCTGTTCAGTGGCAGTAGTATATTCATTTTTGTGTGTAGGTGGTTGGTTTTAGTAGTTTGACGTAAAGTCAGTTCACAATTAGAACAAGGAAACAGAAAATCAAAGATTCAGTTTCTAAATGTCCACAACCATGTTATTAAGCTGTATAAAGGCAAACTGAGGGTGTGTATATGTGTATGTGAACGTGTGTTACTGCGTGTGTGTCTATGTGTGCATGTGTGTGAAGAACATACATAGAAGTGGAGAACAGTAATTTTCATTTTAACACTGAGAAAAGAATGAAAGACACCATTTCTGGCTTTGCCAAAAGTAACTTACTAACAGAATAACAGTTCAAATGAAAGTCTGTATTATTAGCTTTATATCAAGATCCAAGATGGTGCCCCAAACATAACCCCAAATGCCCATAATATTAATTGTAAGATTTATAAGACATGTTTAGGCTTCCCATCAGCATGGCCCTAGGGATGGCAATGTCAGTCGGTCAACCACTTTGGTCCAGACTAAAGTATAGTCGGATCACCATTACTTTTTTAGAATATCTCAACATCTACAAGATGGTTTTGTCCATGAGGTTCACATATGTGATATTCTAAGAAATGTCTCTACAACTACTAGATGGATAGCCTTGAAATTTAGTACAGATATTTGTGATCCCCAGATGATAAATCCTTCTGACTTGGCTGGTGATCACTTAACTTTTTCTCTGCAGCCATCATCAGGCCAACATTTTAATTGCTCAAATACTTGCACCAAATACTTGCAAAACTAATGATGTTCCCTCAGCTGTATTTTGTGTTTAGTGTAGGTAGCAAATGTTAGCATGCTAAACATATTACCTCCTTAACATCAATATGTTAGCACCATCATTGTGAGAATGTCAGTACTGTATGTTGAGGTCACCACTGTGCTAGCCTCTCAAAGCTGCTAGCATAGCGATAGACTTTTTACTAACCTGATTGATTAACATGACATAAGCAAAACAGCAAGGGTTTAACATCTATGAAAGAAAAAAATAAAAACTACAGACATTAGCAGAGCAGATAAGAAAAACACCTTTTCTCACTTCAATGACATTTTAAGTTGAGAAGCCATTAAGTGCCACACATCGCTTGAAAGCAACATAAACACTTGTAAGATACTATAGTAGAGTATTGTGTAACACACAAGAAAGAAAGAATAAATAAATAAACAGGAATAAACGACTGTATATAACATTTTAGCAGGTTTTATATGGCAAAGATCATCTGTAAACAAACCTGCTCCAGATGTTAACTTGCTTCAAGTCCATTCCAGTTTGGTGTAGGTGACAATGGTTACATATTAACTCAAGAACAAACAATTTTCTTTGTAGTATACATTTTATAATTTTAGGTCTTTCTACACAAGAATATTGATTATTTTAGCATCAAGAGACCATGACAAGTACTGAATCTGTGCTATAAACTAACTCTACACTATATTTTTGTCACACATTCGAGTCACTCCAGGCATACGATACCTTGTACAATTCTCCTGCTTTTTCCATTACCAAGTGTATCATCATTACAACCCTCACACTTAATGACAGTCACAAAAAAATAATAACCAGTGATATAAAAAGAGAAAAAGATTGAGGTAAAAGAAAAAGTGATGGGAAAAGGTCATCTACATCGATTTACCCAAAACAAATTAAAAACTATTCCAGTTTCAAAACAGATATTCTCATTAAAAATTGACAATTTTCCAACAATCACTTGCGCAGTAACAGTGCACCTGAAATTAATTTCCACATTGCCAGTTTCAAATGGCCACACTAAACACTTCTGTAGGGGAAACGTGTCATGTTTTATCACAACAGCATAGAGATGAGTTGGCAAAATTCAAATTAAATCTGTATTTTGCAAACCTGGAGAAACCTTCACTCCTTTCAAATTATGCACTCTTATTTTTTTATGTAAACAAACGCTGGGTTTTGATAATGTGCTTACCCCCAAGTGTGTCATAATTTGTCATGGTGAGGAGCTTTTCACAAGCTTGATGAAGAGCTCCATTAATTGTTGAGATTTGCAGGAGGGAAGGAGAGGGGAGTGGGGCAGAGAATACAACCAAAGAGAAGGTGGAAGAATAATTGTTGGAAACAGTTTCCATTTTCATCAAGTCCTGGAGCCCAAGGAGACAGGGCCACAGTGATGAGAGGGGGAAAGGAGAGGAGTGGGGGTGGGGGGTCAGTTAAGGAATTAATTGCAGGGAGGAAATTATTACTGGGCTGTGAGCTCAGGGACAATATATGAAAGAGAAGATGTGGTAGCAAGGCTCAGGATAGAGCAGGGAGGTCAGGCATGATCACTTAAAGAGAAAATGGTAGTCTATGGTTTCACTTTAAAGAAAAGATATATGCAAACAGTCCTGCGGGTATGGTGCAGATGATAATGGTTATATATTAACTCAAGAACAAACAATTTTTTTTATAATATACAGTTTATCATTTCAAGTCTTCTCATTTCAAGTTTTTCTACACAGGAATAGTGCTTATTTTAGCATCTAGAGGCCATGACAAGTACTGAATATGTTCAATAAACTCTACACTATATTTTTGTCACACATTCGAGTCACTCCAGGCATACGATACCTTGTACAATAGTTCTTTTCACAGTACAAAATGTGAACAAATGCGGAAGTGATGTGGTCGGCCGGCGGCGGCTGGAATAGCAACATCACTTCCACATTTATCCAAACTACAGCGTTCCTATGGCGGTGCAAATGTGAACAGAAAAGCCTTTATGCAGTTCATGGAGAGGGGGGCATCCCCAGTGAGTAGTTCCTCTCAGGGTGTCCCCAGAACAGTTTGGTCCAAAAACACCTAGCATATTATGAAGGTAGGTACCTTCTGATGAATCGTGATTCTGCCCCCAATGTGATTACATCTCAATTTGCAAATGAGTTGTGCATGGCGGGTAGGCTTCTTTTGCCAGGGCAGACTTGCTGGTTGAGCTTGTTTGAGCTAGCAGGAAGAGGCCGAGTTAGGTGACCTTTCAATTTATTTCTTAAGAGCTCTACATTACTGCTGCACATGCTGTAGAAAAATCATGCCAGATTATTAGATTGGGTGAAGTTATTCTTTAATGTCCATCTATTAGGAATAATGGAGATGGAGAAGAAAAACAATAGATGATATACAATGCATTTAAGTGCTTCTTGAAACTTTGGGCATGCTTCAGTTTCTATCAGTTAAATATGAAAATGTGACAAGATCACTTCTTGTGGTCCGTGACTCAGACTGGCCTAGTCTGAAGGAGAAATTCAATTACACATAGCCGCCATCATCTTGGCCTTCATTTAACTGTCGTCCTGCAGTTTCACGGGGGAAGTTCAAACATTTCACCTCTGCTGATTGATGGCAGGTAGTTGGGTGACTGGAATTGCTGTTCTCACCTCAGTTATAAAATAAGCCACCTCAGCAGATAGTAATTGCTCTGTGCTCTAAGGTTCATCAAAGCATTAAGTTATTGGCTTGATTAAAGATATTAGTCACACGGAAGGGAAACTGAGATGTTAAGATCCCCTTCCCATTTTTAGAATGCAAATAAAAACTGCAGAAGGACACTGCTGGTGCCCAAATCAGCTGTGAGCTCTTTTATATGTGAGATAATCGGGGCTATTAGCAGAAATTCTGTTGTTTCTGTAGTAAAAAACTAACAGTAGTAAAACTACTAGAATTGAACACAGTGTCACAAAACCAAAGTAAAACAGATTTGTTAAAATAATCAATACAAATATGCCTCTTTGAGGATTAGAGTCAGGGTATTTACCTATAAAAGGCAAATACTGTTGTTATGGTAATACTTTTTGAATGAAAATGCTTGAATAAAAAAGCATTAATTCATGCATGTGATAGTTCTATTAATTATCAGAAATGTACAAGAATTAACAGTATCTAATGCATGCTTAAATGCAAAAACACTAGATCATTCATTCCATAAACTAATGTTTTTCTATGATGATCACTTCACACTTTCTAGTAAGCAACAGTTTCATACTCAATGGAAAATAGTTCTCTTAAAAACTCCATGAGGTCTGTTAATTATCCCAAGTAACTAGGACCTTGTATATGGAAAGGAATTTATGTTGTGTTTATCAAAACCAAAACCAACATGTCTTTCAGCTCCAATTTTTAGATTTGGTGCCAATGTTTTCATCCGTGGAGATGCAAAACTTGCAGAAGTAAAACACAAACATTTTGCATGGCTACATGTAGTGGTCATTTTTTTCTTCTGTGGTTATGTGGACAAGCTTACACATTTATATATACACTTTGTGGTAGATTATAATTAAACTGATAAACTACAAACTGGTAATTGTAGTAGCTGTTATGGGTGATTAGCTAAGAATTATTGCTTAGATGACAACAGGTGCAAACACAATGGAGGGTGCAGTAAGTACTTGGGACAGTACACCTGAAAAACTGCTTTGGGAAACCCCAGCAGAAACAGATACAGTATACTGGAATGACCCAGACGGGAGGAAATGCCAGCAGATTGTACTTCATCAAGCCATAGGGAACAATCACCGACCATCCGCACCGTGCCTGGTCGCTCCGCAATCTCGTGTCCCTGGCCCTGTACGCCCCATTCCTTCTCCGATACCTACAATGGCTTGTGTCACTATTACGCTGTGGGGGCTCTCCACAGTGCCACACAACTTTCTAAATTCTTCCATCTCACGGAGAAAAGAAGACAGGTTGAAACAAAATTTGCTTCATTGGCATGAATGTTAATACAACAGTATTGCCCAAGCTTCAAAGAAAATCACAGTTTAATTCATATAGTTAACTGAATAAATAAAATAATTTTATTTCTATATATTGGATATAGAATAATATATATATTATATAATAATGTTTTTAATTTCTCTACTTCTTTCATTATGGCTGTCTCCTTGCAACATTAACAGAAGCCACTGCGCAACACTTGGTTTGCGCATTCCTTTCAAACGTATTAAATACAGATGCTGTTGAACTCACATGAAATTGCTTTTAGGCTTGTTAGATCACATTGCGTGTAGTAAATAAATGTATTTGCATGTTACCCTCCCATTACTTTGCAACGCCCCAAATTGCATATTCATTAAGGCAAAAGCAGTAAATGAACAACAGGTGCTATCTTGCACCTTTGGAAGACATCATTCTGCATGCACACTGACTTAATCATTACGTAACCAAGTCATGGTTTCAGTATATTGATTGTACTGCAATGACATTGTCAGGATTCATGATGGAGAGTTTTTAAAAAAAAAGTATCAAAATTGATGCAGTAGAACCTGAGATATTATATTTTTTATTCCATATCTTTTTCTTACATGTCAAAACCAGGCGCAGACCTACATTATGCAATGTGACTACTGACAGTGTGTTATGCTGGTAGCGGCTAATGTGGCCTTGAGCCACTAGCCTCAAGCAGAGATGAAGAGTGAGTTACAGAGGTCTGGTGAGCTCACTTCTAGGGGATTAAAAAAGTATTCCAAAACAAATGTCATGATGCATAAACTTAACTCATAAAACACAATTCACAAATAAATAAATCTGATATACGAGTCGTATATAAAAGGCACATACTTGGATCCAGATTTCCAGATACAAATCACGCTACATTTATTTGTGCATTGTGTTTTACGATTTAGTTATCTTGACATCTGTTTGTGAATACTTGCAAGACAGTTCTAATCGCATCCACTGCTTTCCATACCAATTTCAAACTTTTAATTTTCAGAGCCAACAAACGTAGTGACATCACTTGTCTCAAGTTTATCAGACTTACGAAGCTCCCTCTGGAGACACCAAAGGCTTGATTCAACATTCTCCATATATGCAGTAGTACTCATCAAGACCTGTAAACCCACTCTGATGTGCAAAACTGGTTCTAAAGTTCTAAACTAATGCCGTGTGCCGTATTATGGCTGCGCCGCGGTTTCGACCTATCCTCAGCTATTCGTCAACTCTCACTGGAAGCTTAGCATTTCAGCAGTGGAACGTTTGCTGCTATCAATCAGAGCTCTCTGTGAACAGTTTCCCCCCGTTCCCTGCAGGTTGCATTCCCACATGGAGAATTCCCCTATGCCGATTCTGTGTCTGACTTCCTGCCCGGGTCATCTGCTCTGTGCTGCTTAACGCAGCTTCCATCAAAAGTAAGTTGGCTGCCTATTCTCTGTGCAGCAGAAAGGAGAGCCGCTTCTGGGATGCGTCTGGGCACAATTATTGACTAGAATGGCAGCAATTAGCTGCGGAAACAGTAACACAGTGCACACGCCACCTGTGTGAGTCCGGCGTGTGACTTTCAAGAAAGAAAAAAAAACGTGTTAGAAGCAAGTGGCAGCCTCCTGGTCTCTGACCTGAAGCCAAACCAGAAGTAGCTAAAACTGCAATTCATCAAGTGGCTACTTGAGGCTGGCTCCAAAAGGGAGTCAGTCTCCATTGACCCCCATGTTAAAATGCCTAACTTTACGGCAGAATAAAACTCGTTTACAGCCTGGTACAAAAGAAGGTTTTGGTGTTTATTAGCTAATTTTGCCCTTCATAACAACTGTGAGGTGTTGAATTTTTTTTTATAAAACACCTGTTTAAATTATATGAAGCCTTAAAGTTCTGCATTATTAGGAGCGTGGGCATTTTAATTGACAGGTGGCTGCTACCGCTGTCACTGCTAGCTGTCTGCCTGCCCTGTGTTAGCTCTGCTAATACAGTCATTCACGGAGCTTTGCGACTCTGCCTGTTTAAGGCTTTTGGACATTTGTTCATGTAGGTACTGGATGAATAATGGCAGGCTGTGCAATTTATTTGAGAACCTCCACGAGCCTGTACTCCAGTTGGTAAGTGAAATTATAGTATTTTATTTATGTTACGATATTTATCAAGTATGGGTACATAACGTTAGCTTGTTAGCTTAGCTAACGTTACCTAACTAATTAATTAGCCAGCTTCAAGCTTTGGTAATGATGCTGATGGCCCTGCTTACATTCAAAGCCTTTTTTTGTTTTTGTGTAGCAGATTACTTTGACAACCCAAAGGTGCAATAAAATTCTTGATGAATCATTCCAGCATCATTCCATATGTGAAGAACCAGAGTCCAGCTCTACAGAAGTCCCAGCTTCAACTGTGGCCCTGCCAGCTCCTGCACCTTACTGCCTTGCTCAGCCTTTTTACTTTTACTCCACAAC
>JAPMOB010199759.1:0-13109 GCA_029875015.1 Lepomis gibbosus
GTGTGTGTGTGTGTGTGTGTGTGTGTGTGCGTGCGTGCGTGCGTGCGTGCGTGCGTGCGTGCGTGCGTGCGTGTGTGTGTGTGTGTTATTGGCCGGATAATAGACTTTTAATTTTAGTGTTAATCTTTTAATTCAAGTTTAAATTACAATCATTCAGTTGACTATTTTCTCAACATACATGCTTAGTGTAGTCTCCCTGTAGTATGAATTTCCTCACTTTTACCTATCTTTATTTTTGCAATGTTCAACTATTTCTTGGTAAGCTTTTGAATTATGTGATGATATAGCACTCGCAAAGAAAATATGTGTGCATTAATCCAAAATTGTTTTCACAATGTTGTACTTATTAATATGATGATGAGTTCAATAAAAGACAAATGCTAGGGTCCAGAATAGTTTTGTCTTCTAAGACATACATGACATCCACAAATACGCAGCCACATGAATTAGCTTTGGTTACTCATAGATGCAAATTATGGTAACAGCATCATCAAAATACACTATCCAAGATTATTTCACGGAACTTAATAAATCTTAAGGCTTATCTGACTGGGAGTGATTGTTGGTGGCAATAAGAGTGTAACAGGTTACATTTTGAAAGTATGAGGGGAGTTAATTAAAGGTGTGAGACAGAGACAAGACTTCGAGAGGTGGTGTTGTCAGATGGTTGACAGGTAATTGCAACACGATTTTTCAGGCACTTGAACATTTGAGGAGCAGAATTGTTTGCAACTCATTAACACACCACCTTAATAAGGATTCTTATGGATTCTTAAGGATTTGGAGCTGCTCAGACTAGTTCTGAGGTTGGGAGGCTGTCTTTCCAACTTCTGTGGGGGAGGTGTGCATTTATGTGTTATGCTGGTGTAGCCCTCTTTTATCAACTTTCTCACTTGCTATGTCTTCTCTTTGTTCCAAATTACATTCACTTTATCTTTAGTTCTTTTTGTGCATTGCATTTAAACATATTCTAGGAATCATCCTACCGTTTCTTTAGTTGTGAAAAGCAGATTAGACTCCGATGTGCCTCAGATTTTTTCAAAACTCATTCTGCAGCCAGCTGGCAATAACAATAAAACAATCTAGAGCCAGAGTGGATGTAGCCTGAAGGTAGTTGAAGTAAAGTTGGAACCAAAATAGCTTGCTTCAATCACTAGACTGGTGGGGAAACGGGAAAGAAAGTGAGGTAGGAAATAATGAAAAATCTTCATCTAGTGCTTTTGAGCAAAGCTCTTAACCCCTAGGTACGGAAAACTAAAATGTGTTTTTGCATTCAGCAGTACTGAGGACAAATCCAAACATTATTATGCATTTACCTTATTTTACTTTTTCTGAGCCAGAGCATGATGTTCAGGACATGTGTCTGAGAGGATTACTTGAATGAAACATCATAACCGACTGATTGCAACACTAATCAATCACTTGGCAAACATGCTGTGCGTAAATTAGGGTGAGATCAGTTCCTAAAAGTATTTCAGCAGCTCCTTCATTAGTGAAAATATGATTCTGGTGTTTAGAGGCTGTTAGCAAACAACTTTGCCAAACTGATGATCTTTACACCCATACTACCAACACTATCATGCCCCCAACCAGCTTCATACTCGTCAACATTCCATTTTCTAACCCCTTATTCTCCACCTACCACCTCAACCCCTCGGGCACTCTTCCATTTGCTGCCTTAGTATGAAAATGTTGAATATGTGTTTCCAATAAATCTTCTAGAGTAATGATGCCTTAGCCAGGTGATTCATGAGCATGCTGACAGCTCAAATTGCCGGTGTGAATCTCTGGCATTGCATGAGTCGGCCCCAAGCCGCCCTCTCTGACTCCAGGCATGCAGGGTGAAGAGGAGAGGGGAGGAGCCTGGGCAGGAGCTGCAGGTTTAACTCTGTCACCTGCTGTCTGATATGTGACCTGCTGCACTGCAACTGGAGACACAGGCAAATGATAAAGAGCAATTTAATTGAATTTAATTTCTAATCTCATTGCTAAGCAATCGCCACTACACACAAACATACACATTGAAAAAAACACTAATCTCTACACACACTCATCTACAATGTGCGACTTTCCTCACAAGCTTTTAGTTAAACATTTTCTTGATTTCATTCTCACATGTTCACTCTCTCACACCTGCTTACTACTATTTCTGCGGCTCCTTTTTCATCCCAGACTGATGAAGCAACACGTCACAAAGACATGGGGTTTCACACTCCGCTGGCCTGAGCCGTTGTTTACATGTCATAAATTGATGTGGAAATCATAGTCAGATGAGCCCTGGCCATTTGGAAGCCATTAAGGGAAACAGTTACAATGAGGTGGCTTTATAGCCTCATAAGTGTCTCTTTGGTTGCACATTTAATGACCCCTGCTGTGTAAATCAGTTGTATGGCTGTTAGAGAAGTTTCTGTGGGATAAGTGGCGGGGACTGAATGATATAATGTGTCAGAAGCCTTACAGTAAGTCTGGTCAAATTGTTTGGCGAATAAAAGAAACACAGGCTCAAGTAAAAGTGCTTCTGTATACTTTTGGCAAAAATAATCCAGTATGTGTAATTAAAAAAAAAAACTAGAAAAGAAGGAGAGGCCATGACATGATGTGTTTATAGACTGGCATAGTAACCAGCACTTCCAGAGGTTTCAATCAAGCCCATCGTTTAAGTCATCACAGCTGCCTACCAAAAGGTTTATGTTTAAGACAACCCCATGTTAAAGTAAAGACCTTGCACTGCAGCTGTGTAATGCTATGCATTTAGTGCAGTCTGTGAGGGACACACAACCCATCACTTCAAAAGGTACTTTTATTAAAGGAAGAAAACAGCTACTTAAACATTTCAATACAATTAAATTAGATTCAAACTCCTTCCTTCATGTCTCAAATGCTGTCCTACAAATATCACATCAATAACTTTTTAATAACCAGTTTTACCGATTTACCTAAACATCGCCAAATCTTAGTAGATACAGTAACTGAGCTGGGATATATATAAAGCACTACAATACATGACATAATACCGGAAGAGGTCACAGTCAATGCAGTGTTTGCATTAACTGCCTAAAAAGAGGCTGTCAGAGATTGTAGGAGCTGCGTTTGTGACAGAAGAACAAAAAGGCTCTTATTGTTAAATCCACAATTTCCCCTTCACATTTTTCCAATTACTGTTTCTTCAGAAGGATTTCTGGCTCATACTAAAAACATGTTTCCACTAAAATGCTTCTTCCACCTCCTCTGCGTCTCTCTCTTTTCTCTACCATTTAGTTTACTCCATGATTCTGTGTCTGTTTCTATCTATGCCACTCTTCCCGTCTCTCTTGCCCTCTTTGACCCCCAACCTAAAATGTACCCAAATAGCATTAAGAACTTAAATCCCCCCAGGGGTTCTTGTGGTCCGCGTTCCCAGAGAGTAACAGAGACTTCATGGGGACATGCTGGAACAAATGACAGGCACAGGCACGGCAGGCGAGCCATCAGATACACAGATGGACACAGATCAAGGAATCAAGAAAATTAGGGAGATCTGCCGTACCACCACAGTGGTACAGCAACGTAGCTTTTGGATGTCATGCCACCATGACTGCAGCTGCCCGCAAAATGTGATTTTTGTACTGCTGGTAAGGAAGCTGTCTGAAGTCATATCATAACATGGCCTACATAAAATGGTTTTGCTAAAACTGATCACACCGTAGTAAGGGTGGCGTAAAAGGATTGCTTTTGAATGGCTAGGAGGTTGTGTATTGCTGTGTTTTGTTTTTTTAATGTGCAAATCAATAACTTACATCGCTCCGTATTAAAGATAAAGTGAAAATTTAATCTTGTGTGACTCACTGGGAATAAGGAACTCAAATGATTCACTGTGTTGACTTCTGATTCTTTCCATATTTCACATTGCTAACATATGTTGAGTGTTGAGTGTCTACATGTACAATCTCAGAATTTTTAATTCTTTATTAATAGGCATTACATAGCAGAGTTTAAGAAGCAGGACCACACCTCAAACATGCCATATCTGGCTTTCCTTGAAATACTCACTCCTTTCGTCCTCTTTCGGTCTCATATTCTGGACCCCACATTGCCTCTCTCGTCTGTGTCTTCCTCTCCTTCCTCCACAAGGTCATGAGGGAAATCCGTGCCAGGTGCTGCACCAGAATCCTCACTCAAGGTTTTCCTCAATGCAGCAGCAAACCAAAGAAGTACAAGTGACTTCATGCCTTGCATACAATCTTTTTGGGTTTCGTTAATAAATAATTTAAACACATATTGTTGATGGTATGGTCCTTGCTAGTGAAACATTTTTAGTTAGTGAATCTGACTAATTCACCCTCAGTAAAATAGCATCTGTCCCACATGACAGTCAATCTGGATGACATTCAGCCGTTGCCAACATTTTCAGTCATCTGCACTCATGCCTCGTATTCTGTCATTGATTCTGACTGCATGATGGCATAATCAAACATATAAAAATAGCAAAGAGTAATAAGGAAACCACTAAAAATGCATACACTCTAAGCACAGTGTGTGTTCCGATCCTTTAATCTGCTGGAAGTTCAGAGCCAGCGAGGCCACACTGAGAGACAGCAAGGGACAGAGAGAGCGAGGAGAAAGAGAGAAACCACAACAACCACCACAGAACTGTCAAAAAGCTGGGACTCTTGTCCAACATTTAACCATCAGAGCCCAGCTTGGAGACTAAATGGGGTGACAGTTGAAAGGAAGCTGGGGTGGTGAATTGTGAGTAATAGTTCTTTGTTTCTCTGTCCCAGGAGGTAAGCAGACACATTGCATATTGGAGGAGAACAAGGCTTTTTCTGCTGCATTTTGTTATTTGTTTCCCCATTTGGGAAAAAGTCTGGCAGTGTGTGGGGAGATTGAGACTCAACAGTACTGAGAGTGTCAGATAGGCAGGAGCGTGACAAACAAGTAACATACTTTCATGTGGAAGAAAGACTTATCAAATCGTCTTATATCAGAACACAAAGGCTTAGTGTGTTTGGTTGTTTCTGCTGATCAATAGTGAGTTGACATTAGTTTTGCTATTGCCATGCTCCATCATGCCTAATTTGAATTATAAGAATATTTGTTTCCAAAATGCGTGAGGTTTGTTAATGACCCACAGCAAATGTTACAATTGTATGCTTCGTAAAAGGAATCTAACATAATCAAAGATAATCAAAATGTTTATTGAACCATTCTTTTAAGTCTCCACACACTCTCACCTCATCTTTCTCATCCTGCTTTGCTTTTGTTCTCTTCTTTTTCTACATATGATGCTATTTTATCGTCTTACTCGTCCTTCTTATCTGCCTCCTCCTTCCCTTTCATCCTTGTACCAATCTTTCCTATTTATTTATTTTTTTACATCTTCACTATTCCTCCATTTTCTAACAGCATACAGCTCCTGCTGCAATCAAATGAAGATGAAACAAGCAATATATATTAGAAAAAAATAACAACACTCGAAAATATTTGTAATTTGTTTCCTCTGCAGTTCTGCATCTGTTTTCTTCCCTCTGGGTCTGGAGTCCATAGTGGAAATGGATTTTGGTGGAACCGGTCAGATTCAGCCCATCCCTGGCCTTAGGCCAAAAACATGGCCTGTGACACCTGATCTCTCCTTCTGGACTAAACCTATTGTGTCAGCTAATTAGATATCACCTGCCCGGCCACCATGAACATTTAAATCTCCTTAGCAACCACCTCAGCTGTATCACGAGTCATTTTGCAAAATCGTAACCTCTGGTAGGAAGAGGAGATTCTTTAAACAGAGTAGTAGGCATGCATTTGGTTGGTTTCTTCCTGAAAAACACACATATCAGAAACTAAATTCTTTCCATAATGGTTGCAGAAGTTAAATGGAAAGACATGTTAATTATATATAATTCTGTATATTTTGTGTAGGGTCTGTAAAATGGACTAAAATGGTCTGTAACCTGGTAGCACAAGGCACCAAGGAACATAATGCACATAGTGTACCACTCTGAAATTAACATGTAGCTCCGTGGGTACAGCAGTCCCAGAGACAGAAGTTTGAGTTCCAGTAAGACCACCCATGCTGCAAAACATGGTACTCAAAGACACAGAATACAATATTATAAATTCTGTCTTCTATAATAATGTTATTATTGTACAATTGCCTCATGGAAAACTGTAAATATGGTTTATTGGCATATATAAATAGAAACTATGTTTAAATACATCATAGGCAAAATAGATAAAACCACTCAAGCTTATCAGTGAGTTCATTCAAAAAGCACTTTCATTTAAGTTTTCACATCCATCTGTATTGTCAATACAGAGCTGACTGAATATATAAGGACAAATGCACACACTCACATACATAAAAACACAATATTGAGAACATAGTTTAAAACATTGCAGTTATATACAAACCTTGTCTGGGTTTTCTCATCACAAATGCTATGATATGCATGTTTGCAAGCATGCATGCAAGCACATACATACACACATTTACAGACATATATGCTGCACATGAATACATTTAAAGAACAAGAGAGGCTGGGAGGAAGAGAGCAAAGCCATACACCAGCACGTCACTCTACAATTCCACTTGTTGTGTCACCGTTTGACAAATTGTTCCACCTATAGTAAACACAGCTCTCAGCAGTTAGGCTCCAAATGGGGCCTTCACACACCATACATGATCTTTCATCCCATGTTAAACTTAACTTAAAATTTCTGTTATTGTCTCTCTCCTGCTCCTTCACTCACTCTTGCGTGCTCTCTATTTATGTTTCTTCCAGAACACACATCACAATAAACACTGACATAAAGGCTAAATTCTCAGTTCATATCATTTTACCCATGATAATGAGCCACATTTCCACCACCAAACAGACCATCTGTGAATCTCTGATGAGTGTCTTCTGTGAGACAATGGAGAGTAATGCTTTAAACTGAGAGCATGGGCATCATTATGTCATGTAAACAGGCCTGGCATCAAAGGATCCAACATCACGCACCCTTGTGGTTCAGTCATGGTCCAAGCAATGCGACTAGGGCTGTGACTCTTCTATTTTGATGCTCTTGTACTGTGCAGGCCACACTGGAATATTTTCCACCGTGTATTAAAGCAGAGCCCATGCGTTACCAGCAATGTCAGAGCTGATCTTCTGAATACTGAATAGGACTGATTTGGGCACCAATTTTTAAGAACCACATAGATTGAAATTAGTATTTTTTAACTTTTTTATTTTATTTATGTATTTTATTTTATGTATTAATTCATTTATATATTTATATTTATGCTGTGTCATACTATATATTTTCTTTACATGACTTCAATATCCTAAACAGGTGTAGCAATGCTCCTGCATATAACATTAACTTATAGCTCAGCCAAAACAAATTATGCAACTGCATGATTAAAACTGTACACGTACAAGATCAAGTATTTTCTTTGATAAATCTAATAATTCCTTTATTTAGTTTATATTTTCATTTTGAACAAGAGCCATTTACATCTCTCATTTCTTAATAGTTAATACAATACACAAATTATTCCTTCAGTAATCAAGTGAACTCTGACAGAACCAAATAATAAGATAACATAAAGGATATAAATAGGGTTCCCCTTAATTCTTTTCTCAATATTACTTAACACAGACTGCTCTGGGTTATAGTTACAGTACAAAACATTGTCTCTCTTTTGTACTTTGGATGATGTGAAAACACTGTTGCTGTTGCTTTGATTGTACTTATTTGCGTGCATGAAGAAGTTAACACTAGAATAATGATGTTCAAGTATGTTTACGCACACATTGCACTCATTGTGTTGTTACATCCTGAACATTAAAACTTCTGAGTGTTGTCATGGTATTATGTCATTACACAGTGTTGATGGACTCCAATTAAAGTTCCATAAAAATAGAGCTATTCACAACTTAAAGACCCAAAAGAAATCATCTATTCTAAGAAAGTGTTTACTTTCACTTCTAGACCTCAGCTTTCTGGAAACACACAACATGCTGCCAAGTTTTTACAAGGCTCAGGGTGTGTTTTCAGGTTTACACTTTCATGTGGAGTTTAGAAAATGTGGAAAGACTGGAACCTGGAATTAATATAATGTTGATGGCAGCGTAAGTCCACAACAGGTAGGCAAAGGGACAGTCACAGATAGAGGAGAAACAAAAAATCTTGAATGGAAGAAAATGCACTCACATACCAACAAATATCTGAGTGCAAACACATTGTGTGCTGCACACATGCAGAGAGTGCAATAGAAACAGAGCCTTTTGATGTGCTTCAATGAAAATCACAGCAGAGAAAGATGAAAAACAACTGCTTGAGTGTAGTTTTTTTTGTGACTTGGTTTGGCTGGAGGCTTCTAACACTCTCCTTAACTGTTTACTCTGATAGGTTGCAGCCTCAGGGCCCGTTATAGTCTCCAGGTGAAGGCCAGATGGATCCAAGCAATGCTCTCTCTCTCTCTCTCTCTGGCTCCAGGCCTGATTACCATCACCACATATTGGCCTAGTGGAGACAAAACAAAGCAAGTGGAAGTACTGTGAGTTGGAGATGAAACAATTTAATTCAATATACAGTGTGTGTGTTTTCCAACAACAGCTTCAGCTCTGACACACGTGTATGTTTACATTATAAACTGCAAAAATCTAAATATTTTCAGTTTATTAAATGGTCAGCATAGAGAGACTTAAAAGAATAATTGTATCATTATTCAATTATAAATTTTTATCAACAAAGTTCTTGTGTAACAGCATATTGAATGGTACTTATGGTGAAAATCTCTTGACTGAGAAGGACTCATGAGTCCACCAACCAGAACATCATCCAGTGAAAGCATCTTTAATCATCATTCAAATTAAGTTCAATGAGGTCCTCCTATTGTAAACAAACTTGGTACCCAAATACCATATGGATGAATCAAGTAGGGATATTTACAAAATATCAAAAGAAATACTGCTAAAAACTTTAGGAGCATACCAATGGATATTCTAAAAAAAAATTATTGATTAGTATAAATAGACAATGAAAACAAGTCAATATTGCCTAGGTATCTCACTGTAGAGCAATCTATACTCAAAAATCATATTTGAATCAATAATGTTACACTGAAAGTCAAAACTACTCTTCTCTCATGCATTTTTGTCAGAACTGCACACAAACAGTTAATAAATAATATGAAACGCTGGTGAGGCTCACATGAACTATAGTCTTTACAGATGCCAAAACCTCCCACTTCAACAATGTGGTCATGGTAGGCAATGAACCATTACTGAAAGAAGTCTTTGGTCAAGTTTATTTTACACACGTTATTCTTGCAGTTAGTTTAAATTAAGTGGGCAAACAAACATTCTCAAGCTCACTTAATGAAATAATAACCTCCTAAAACTGTATAAGTAGGGCTCCAGTCGCCTTATTAGTCTACATGCAGTTGTGCAGCACCTGTATGTTCTCTCACAGTCTTTGTCTCTGCAGCTGGGGTTGATTTGATGATTGCAGCATGGAGGGAGCACATAAACAACAAGGCTGTTGTCTGTTTGTAATTTTGACCCTGTCTACGTACTGTATCTGTTGTGTCTGCGTACTGCACTCAAGTGTTCTTTGAGATGCAGGTGTCGCTTCTGCTACCGCCATGGATTGAGTTAATGGTAAACAGTGACATCTAGTGACCAGACTGACCTATTGTTAAAACCATTAACAGTCAAATTCTTACCGACTGACTGTTGCATATGCAATGCTTATTCACTTATTTCCTCCTCCACTAGATGGAGATCTATAGGTGATCTGTGACCATAATACAAATAAACAGGATATTTATGGGGCACGTATATCTCGTTGACCCATTTTGCCTAAGTGTACTTACAATGTACATACATTGTGATAAATAGGAGGTGGCTGTAGGTGGCCTAATGGTGGGATTACAATAGTGACGGTGATGATGATAGCCAAGAAAAAGACCAAGAGATGATGACATTGGTGTAATAATAATGGTTAACCACTTGATGGCAGCATTGTTATAGTGTCTGAGTTGAAGAGGTGTTTTCCATGACTTCCTTGGTGCTTTTCTTGTAAAGCACAATCCTATGCTGCAACACTTCTAAAGTTATTCTTGTGAGAAGACAACCATGAAATAAAATGCACAAACAAGACCCATAATAGTATATTTTATACATCAATATTTACTGTGCAGAAAGCAAGAAATGCACATGCTTTGTATCTGAAGGCAAACTGTAGTTGAGCAACTGAAATTTAATTTTGTCTCAAACTTTAAAGCCCCAGAGGTTACAAACATATGTGTGGCCATACTCACACACGCCCACATACAGCAGCACAGCTACTTTAACTCTTTAAAGGCTCCACAATAAAAGCTCCTAATTAAAGCTAACTTTTAGAAGTGTCAGGACAAATATTTTTATGGCTATTTGTTGTGGTTGCTTTTCATTTTCAAAGCACCAACACCTGCACCCAGATGGTGTTTCTTTTTACCATCTGTGAGAGTAAAGTGTAAAAAGATGATCGATATCAGTGGCTACAACACTTCCCTACCTCCAGATGGCACGATCGTTAAGTTCTCTGAAGACTGTTGTCTGGAGTCCAATCCTTTAAACTCCAAATGTTAAGAAGAAAAAAATCTTGTGTATGCCTAGGCAAGCTTATTACACTTCATTTTCGTATAGTGGTGAGAAAGGGAGAAGAGGTTGTGGGTATTTAAGAGCGTCTTGGAGTTGAGAATACAGATTACTAGCCTATATTCCACAACCTATATTTGGCAATGTCTGAAGTGTAGTGTATTACATGGTTTTCAGATGGTGTGCACCATATGTCACAATTAATACAACACAGCTGAGGCTACTTGTGTGTGATGCTGGCTGTGACTCACACTTGCACCTTTGTGTTGATCTTGAACTTGTTTGTGAAGTGTATTTTTTTAAGGAACTTTTTTATGTGTTTATGTGATGGAATACGTGGTTAATAATTATGTGTCATCCAACTACATTTAGTGCTTGTTAAGAAATGGGTTTCAGTTTCAGAAGGTTAACTGCAGGAGGTGTGTGTATCAACTAGTCTCTTGCTAGTGTGTGTCCTGGACACTATATGTCCTTATATGTCTCTCTTGAATATTTTTCATGAGGTAGGAAAGTATCTGTAATGAGAAAACACGATGAAAATAAATCCATATCACACATACCACAAAGAGAGAAGAATCACACATATATAGCAACCATAGCACTCCTACGACTAATTTTAACATTTTTTTAACATAAGATTTTTCTTGGATTAGTGAAATCAATTGCTCATCTGGACTTAAGAGGTTGACTTTAGTATCACTGCAACAAATTGACAGAATGGGGAGAAAAAAACATACCCATTCAAAGAAAACACATAACCTTGATTTGTTGGTTTTACATTTTTGGTAATGTGGGTTTTGACAAGGCAAGTGTTTCAAGTTTTTCTCTCCTGTCAAGGCAGCAGCGTGTCTGCAGTACTGTCAGCTCCATTTTGTAACACAAGCGAGGGAGATTGGCAAACGAACAGGTGGGGTTGTCATATGTTTGTGAAGGAGTCTACTAAATGTTCTCTCCTATTAACAAACAGCTCAGACATTTTCCTCTCAGCAATTCTCTCTCTCTCTCTCTCTTCGCGTAGTTGTTGCTCGCTCCATTTGGGAGAGATGCATGACTTGTTACATGCCTTTCTAGCTCTGCTGAGAAATGGCAGATTGAAACCCATTTAGCAGATAGAGCTGGAAGAGTGATGGCAGGCTACCAGCGGCTGCGTTGGCTGATGGAGAAGCGCCTGCAAAATGTTCTGTAGGTATCATTGTGATCCTACTTTGAAAAATTCAAATGCTGCTTTCTCTGCAGAAGTCAGTATTGTGATAACAGGTGACTGAGAGGCATGCAACTGGTTCTGTGCAACAGTCTGCCAATTAAGTCTGTAGATTCCCTCCGGGATGCATTATAGATACATAATGCATAATGGGGGAGTTCAACAATCACCTCATGTAACTAGCAACATTTGCAGCTTTGAGAGACTGTGAGGCTAGTGCGTAATTAACCTGCTGTAAGTACTGCAGTGTACTGTGAGTACTGTGAAAACATTAGCGAGGAGAGAGAAGAGTCTGTTGGGTACTTAAACAGGTAGCTCAACAGAGTGGGAGTACTGACTTAACTCGAACAGTGTGAAAAGAAAGGGATAATTAATTGGCTTGCTGGGCCATCAGTGCTGTGGCAACATTTTGTGAGGATTGGGAGGAAAGAAAAGGCTACTATCTAGTTTAACTGGCTCATTGGTTTTGCACTGACAACATTAACGAGGCATTACCAGAGTAGTTTTTAAGTCTGCTGGGGCAACTCCAAGTCAAGTCTCTAGGCTTTCAGAATAACGGCATGTTTACACAGGAGGCATTTCAGCTGGTGTTTTAAGTGTTCCATCTCATGTGCATCCGACAGAGCAGATACGCTTCTATTTTAGTCAGTCCAGCTGCCTATACATGCTGCAGAATAGCCCACATTTCACTCACTTATACATGCTAGATTACATTACATTTTTGTTCTACACACAGTGATTGCGTCAAAACGCAGTACACTTACAACTACATTGTGCACAGACACAGAAGGAGCTGTGAAGGTATTATGCAGATGCTCTGCTATCATGCTGCACGTGCTGCTACACCTTCTGTGTAGACAGTCATTTAGGGGAAGTCCTAGAAGCCTTCACAAGCACAAGGAAAGTCTTTAACTTGTCAAGTCTCAAGTAAGTTGTCTCACAGTAGGTAAGTCCAATTCAAGATGCATTTCTGCCATGTCTGTGTAAAATAGACTATTAAAGTGACATGGCAAGTCTTTTGTCAGATAATTAAATATTCAATATATAAGGCCAGACTGTGGCCTTCTAATTAAATATCTATTTTACCAGGTCAAAACTTGTATGCTTTGCTTCTTTAGGTAGTGACATCTATTGTAAGCACATAAAATGAGAATTTCTCCACAGCACCACTAGTGATGCTGTGGAAACCCACCGAGTGCCATTAAGTCCAACTACAGTCATTAAGGCCCTGTCCCAATACCTCCCCTTCCCCTAGATTTCTGCCCTAACCCTCGTTTTTGCGCGTTCTCGTGTAGGGGTAG
>JAPMOB010199765.1:0-12879 GCA_029875015.1 Lepomis gibbosus
ACACACACACACACACACACACACACACACACACACACACACACACACACACACACACACACACACACACACACATACAGGTGACACATCATCCCACAATACATCCAAAAAGCTATAAGGAGCAGACAAGCACGCGCGGCAACCCCTAGATCCCACACTTCATTACGCATCCAGCCATCCCTGACTGGAGTAAATCGATGCAGGATAATAGCCAGCGCCCTCACCCCTCTATCACTCCATCTCTCCCTCCTCCACCACCCCACACTATCCCTCCATCCATCCACGCCTTCCCCCCTCCTCATCACCATTCATCCATTCGTCTTGCTGTTCCCAAATCCACTCGTTCTCCTCTATTTCTTCCATCTTTCCATTTCTTTGTCTGACCTTTCCTCTCCCTCCTTCCAACCATCCTCCACCCCTCTTTTCCCTTCACCCATCCCTTCTTTCCCCTCCATCTCATCTGTCTGTTTTCATCACTGCTATGGATCATTCCTCTTATCAGCGCGGCGCCTGTAATACCGCTGTTGTATATAACATGTCTGTTGTGATCACTGACAGCTTGGCCGTGCTGCATTGACAGTAACAGGGATAATAAGCTCATTTTGCATGTGGTTCCATGTCACTTCTGTCTGTCTGGGCTGTTTCCTATAATTTACGTCTGCTGCATCTCTGGGGAAGGAGGCGTTATTAGTCTGCTGAGGATTGGCTGGGGTATTTAAACATTTCATTTCGTAAAGTCGGTTTACACGCAAGCAGAGAACGTGGTGCTGTTACACTTTGTAACGGCTACATTACCTTCATTTAACAAAACAAAATTGATCATGGCTGCCAGTAGAGGAGTATAAAAGCCGGTGGAACGGTCAAAGTTTCTGCAATTCTTCAAACTGGCTTTAGAAATAATTTAGTGTGGTTAATGGCCCACTGCAGGCTTGTTGCATACAATTAAAGCTGTGATCCATTATTGCTAAGAACCAATAAATAGGCCTATCGTGCTTGCTTTATTCACATTTGCGAGGTCGAGAAGCATTTAAACTGAGCACCCTTATCACTATTATAATCTGTAAACCGTTCAGGTGCATTTTTCATTCGATAATTTTTTTTGTGTTTTTTAACATATTTAATAAGCTTTAGACGTATTCAGTGGCCAAAATGCAATAGTGTTACCTTTACACCACAAAAGGTGTTTTTTAAAATGTGACAGCAGTACTATATATGCGCTGTAAAATATTACAAAATTTGAAAGCGGTCACTTCATGTCTGCATCATTCACAGCAGGCAAGCAATAACTCACCTTTCTCCGTCAGTTAAACCCAGTTCTCAAAAATACTGAGTAATTAATAATTTAACTTTAAACAAGGACTTGATTTGAGATTTGCAAGATTTGCTGGTGACCAAACACTGACGGTGGTTTAAAAGGGGAAGGGGGAAAAAGAGACGCATTAAATATTCAAGGGAACTGTGATAAAGTGAGGCTTGAGCAATAGGAGGAAGACAGCTCTCTGAGAAAAATTTGAGATCAAAGACCCTGAACCCCCTCTGCAATATTTCACGCATTAAGAGCACAAAACACAACACAATAGAGCATATATAGAGATAGATCACCTGATTGAAAAATTTTATCCGTTCGCAAATATCTGGAAACCTGAAAGTAAATGTCAGCCTGCAGTTATTAATGATCCTTTTGCTCAGTAACATTTACGTGGTAGATTATGAACCAATGTGTGAAGATACATGTAGTTGAGTTATTTTTTCTTTCGCCTCTTGTGTTACAACTATATGGTGTGTCAGTCTGAAAGAAGAAAAGCAGATGTGTTCAATGTGAAACCTAAATATTATAGAAAAAATATACATACCAAGCATTCACGTTGGGTAGTCACTTGGTGAAAGCCTAGAAAATGAAGAAAATTGCTCTTTAGGAGGATAAAAGTTCAGGCATTTCTTTCTTTTCTTCTGATAATCAGTGCACAGTAGACCTTAGGCCCTAGTAGGAAAACCACAGGCGTTACTAATAACATTAACTCTGTTTTATTCAAGCATCCCAGTAAGTCATGAGAGTGTGACAATGCATGCACAATACCAGAACACTGATACTGAAGCAAATAATGTCCATATTCTCTTTTACCTCTATTTTTAGTCTCTACTAACTCCTGAAAGAAATAGCTGTCTCTTTAGTTCAGCAGCAATTCGCTAACTTTTTCTGTTCAAGTTTCAGTGCTGAGCAGGTAGTGTACAGTGGAGTTTAAGAGCCTTTTTGCTGAACACAGCTTCCTGCTGCGGCCCAAAGACACTGTGAGAGCGGTGAGGTAAAGTTGATAGGGCTGATTAAGGTTATATTAGAAATGTAACACTCAGTTAAACAGTAATACACCCACATACAGATTTGCCAGAGCCAAGTTTTGAGTTGAAGTTGAAATTTTCATCAGCAACAGTCAAATATTTACTTTCTTACTCCCTCAGGGTCTGTACGCCTGAACTTAAACCATCTGTTCACATAGCATGCAGCTCATGCTATCACACACTGGGTCTCTATGTGCTGTGGCCAATTTTGGGTGACAACAATCATAAACCTTTGTTGTTTCTGTGCCAGCTACTTTGGGTCAGATCAGCCATCTGAAAAACTCCATTTATTTTCCACAACTTGGAGTAGAAAATCATTTTTGGAGAGAAAAAGTTGTCTGCAGCTGAACTATTGAGCAACATTTCCCATCAGTCCATCATGTGATGAGCAGCACACATGTATTACCTCATTTACCGCCCGGAGTCTGCAGCAACGCCGTCTTCTACAGCTGGCAGCTATCAGCTACCTCAAATCAGCCAGCACGTTATATAACAATGTGAACACCATTAGCGGTGTGGAGGAGAAGAAATATCCGAGTTTACAGTGGAAGTTTGAAAAAAAAAAAGACTAGCAGGTGGATAAAGTGCAAGCATTTCTGGAAATAAATGAAGGCAGATATGGATGCACAAATCAAATCTGGATTAAATGTACAAACTCAGTGCTCAACTGGGATACAACAACGTGTATTTTAGGATTTGTTTGAATTGCTTTGTCAGCTCTAAAGCCCACTCTTCAAAGCGAGCAGACAACATGATAACACACATGTCCACCTTTTCAAAATCAAGTGGTCCCAGCTGTCTTAAAGATTTAAAAGCAGCCGCCTTCCTGTCAATACTGAAGCGAACAAGAATGAACAAATGTGTGACTTTCAAGAATTCATCTGACCAAATAACGTAGCGACAAAAGGCCTGTGGGTCAGTAAAGACAACACAACAATCTCTCAATAAAATAACAGCTATCCAGCTATCAGTCCTTAAAACAGAATCTCACCCCAAAACTAAAACTGAATCTCAAACTTTTTGAGAGCCAACCTGCAGCATACTGAGAATGAGATATTCATGATGCCACCGTAAGAGCAACGCATGGATCAGTCACACTGATGCTAACAAGGGGGATATGAAGTAGATGTAACAGACGGAGGGTGAGGCAGAGCAAACACTGCGGCAGCAGCTGCTCTCTGCAGTACAACCATTAAGACGGGAGGAGGCTATGCTCCTAGGAGGATGCCTGTAATGAATGTGCATTGGTGGCAACATCTGTGCACCCCAAAGCCCCGCCATACCTTCACCTTCTCATACAGACACCCATCTCTCACTCCATGTCTTTTTTCAACCACACCCTGCCTCTTTATTTGTTGAACTCTGTTTGTTTTTAACTGCATTTTCTTGTGTGTGAAAGCAGCGGCAACATGGAATGGTGATAGAAAGTTAAAATTCAGTAGATAGAGACAGAAAGGGGGAAGTGGGAGTGGGAGTGGGAGGAGGAAGAGCATCCCCATCCCCCTGCCTCCTTCTCCCCCCTCAGCCCTCCACCCCCTTACAACTTTTCTTTGGGGGCTTCTTATAAACCAACCATCTATCTCCATTATGCCCCCGAAATTGCTATTTGTCGCTTTGCGGGGAAGAAATAATCAATATGTCTTGTGGGGGCAGCGAGCGCATTAGAGGAAGCAAATTGATGTCTCTCGCCCCAGCGCTCTTCACCCAGCACACTGCACCACAGCTAATGGGAAGCCTCGCTGGCTGGCAGACAGGGAACCAATGTGTGTGCGTGTGTGTATGTATGTATGTGTCAGTGCACATGAGTGAATGAATGAGCGAGTGGTCAGGCAATAGGGAATTTGTAAATGCAAAGTGAATGCCAGTGGCTGTGTGTTTGTGTGCCCGTGTGTTTGTGTGTGTGTGTGTGTGGGCAAGTACACCAGCATCCCGTGTGTGTGGGTGTGTGTGTGTCCTGTCTGTTTGTGTGTGTCCAGTGTCGACAGAGCCTTATCTCTCCCAGCCATCCGGTTTTAGGTCTTTGGGCTGTCAGAGGCAGATAGCCCTGTCACTACCGCAGCATCCCCTTTCCCCGAGAGCCTTGAAGGCTTCCTACACCGACTGACACTTCCAGAAAATCCCCACCTGATAAGTGCATTGCAGACGGACGTGACTCGCCCACTAGTCTATCTCCTCTGCCTGGCTTTTATTTCATTACACTTCTCTATCATTCTCGATCACAGGCCAGAGAAAGTAAACATCCTCTTCTTGATTTTGAAAAAGAGACTTTTTTTTCTTTGCAAACATCTCTTTTTCATCTAACAACTGTAAATTGTTAAATCTGTTGTCTCTGTGTTGTGGCTTTGACCCTCGCTGCTTTCTAACTGTTTTCTGCAATTTATAGGCAGACAATTGTTTAAAACTTGAGGGGTGAATGCAGCTGCTAAGACCTGAAGTCATTTCTATTCATACATTCAATTCAGCTCTGAAGAACAAAGTGTTTATTTTATAAACACTATTATACTTTATTTTATTTTTTTCATGAGATTTGGGGACATGGGTACTGAGAAGACCTAAAGAGGGATCTGTAGAACCCACTGTATCTGGTGAATGTCATTGGCAAATGTGTCATTTGTTTATGTATTTATTCATTTTCTTCTTCCTTAACCAAAAATATATAAAGAAAAAATGTATACAAATGATCATTCGCAGATTAGGTCACTGGGATTAAGTTTAGACAAGTGTAGGACTGAAACAATTAATCTGTTGTTAAATCTGTTGTCAATTAACAGAAACATGACAATTTATGTAATTTCTTAAGCAAACAAAGTCACTTGCTGGATCTAGCTTCTCAAATGTGAGCGAAAGTTATTAATATTATTATTATTATTATAATATTTTAGGGGTTCAAACTGTTGGTTGGACAAAACAAGCAATATGAAGACATCAGCTTAGACTCTAGGAATTTCTAAATGACATTTGTTTACTATTTTATGACATTTTATAGATTAAATTTTAGATTTTGGAGCACACAGTTTAATCAGTAGCTGTTCCAGAGCTTTCGTTTGTACCACAGAAGTAGATTACTAGTCATAGAATTGTAGACTTCCATTTCCTGAGCATTTAAAATAATTAATATAATTATAATAATTATAATTAGTTGCTGCTCTATTCAAGTTTGTTCATCTCAACGTATCATTTTTTTCTGAGTGGGTAAGAGAGTAGAGATGACAAAATGTGAAGGGTTTAAGTAAGACTCAGATCTCATGCCTGCCTGCTCTTTGGAGGTCCCCGGTAAATGCAAAAGCATGAATGCAAAACTGCCACCATGGAGGCAGCACCAGAATAAACATCACTGTCACTGCATTATAATATGAAAAATGCATATGTAAATAGTGTGACTGACACTATGAAAAGTCAGAGAATGAATTCATCTTCCTGTCATTCTCTCTCTCACACACAAAATCAATCTCTGGCTGTGTCATCGGAGTGCTCAGATGGCTATGTGTCTCATCTCAGACACAGGACGGGGGGCGTCACAACAGGATTCTCGATTATCCATTTATTCGCTGCAGAGGGCATTAGGGGCCTGTCAATCCTCATTTACCCAGGCCGCATTTGCACAAAACTAGAGCAATGACCACACACACATTTGGTGTTCGCTGCTTTTAGCACAAAATGAGACACACGAGAAACACTTGTCTAAATGCGCCAGTCGTCAACCAAAACTGTTCAAACTTTTCCCGTTATTTTCCTCTTGGTGATGCATTTAAATCCAACGGATATGATTAAGAGATTTAAAGGATAAGATGCGTACTATTCTGTGTTGTTCTTATTGTCAAGTCCATGAAAAGACCAAAACCAACAATGTGTAACTCAGTCTCTCAATGTTTTCTGACTCAGACAAAAGCAGATGTAAATCTTTAAAAATGGATGACAAATGTGTAATTGTAGCTTTAAAATAGTCTAAAGCAGCTGGGCGCGGTAGTTTTTCTGTAAAACGTTAAATACTGAAAGAAATAGCGCATTTGTTGGGGACTATTTTCAGTTGCGGATTAATATAATTTAGTGCACTAGAGAATATTTACATTTACATTTTAAATTTATAGTTGATGCTTTTTAGCTTACTCATTTTTAGCTGACAATATAGCAAGCTTACAATTGCATATATAGCATATAGCCAGGTCTCTCAAACAAAAGGCATGTGTCTTATCCACTGCTCTATCACCACCCTATATATTTACATCAAAATATACGTGAAATTGACTTAAACTACAGTGCTCATGTTTGGTCTGTGTGTCTGCATGTTTCCTGTTTTAGTGTGGTAATCGTCTGTCTCTGATGTTCGTATTGGGCTTTGTCTCCTGTTGTCCTGATACCTAATGTTCCCCATCCACATTTGTCATCATTCCTGCTTGCGGGCATCAGTATTTATTGTCCAGTTCCCTGCTATGTGTTATCGCACCAACTTTGTATTGTTGGATATTGGACTTACTTGCTGTTTGCATTTATGTTGCTACATTTTGGATTGCAGCCAGTGTTTGCACTCTTGCCTGCCCTGACTACATGTGAGCCTGGATATTTTGTTGTAATAAACACTTCAAACAGTATCAGCGCTTTCTAATGTTTTGATTTGGGCCTGCCTCGGCACTTGACGATCCTGACACAAATGTAGTCACCAGGTCACCAGGTGACTAATAAATGTCACCAGATCTATCTGTAATGGCATTTTTCAAGTTTTCCAGTGTCCTTTTTGCCATTATACACAGGCAGTAGTGAAATCTTATGCAAGTAAGTTGTAGTGTGCTGGTCTATTCTGGTCTGGAGAGAACTGTGTGCACTCACCCTACCTGTGCCCACCATTTCTTGTCACTTATGCCCCTATATGCAACCCTGTGCATCAAAAGACTGTCACCAAGTGTCCGAAATTGGAGTGCAAAATATATATAAACAAAATAATATGACATGACAACAATGAATATAACTGGCTCCATAGCTGAGCAACATCCAGCATTTTTCCTCTGTTGCAATATCTTTGTTGTGGTGTCTTTTCACTGCACTTCCCAGAGAGTACCTGTCAGTCACATAGTGCCTCCACTACCGTGCTGTCTTTCCTTTTGGATTTTCCTTTGATGAACTTTCTGTGTGAAGTTTGCCTGCCAGGTTTCCTCCTGGTGCTCCTGATTTTTCTCCCACCGTCAAAAGACATGCAGGTTAGGTTAATTGGAGACTCTACCTTGCCTGCAGGTGTGAATGTGAGCGTGAAAAGGCCTTTTTCACAGCAGACTTTTTGACTTGTCATAGTAGGAAAAGCACAGGTGTTGCTAACAACATTAACGATGGCTCTGTTCTATTCAAATGTCCCTTTAAGCCATGACAGTGTGACAGTGAGCCAGCAGTCGCGATGCGAGGTCCATGAAACTGAAGCAGCTAAATGGAATCCAGCCATCATTCATTAGTATTTACTGGACACTACACACTTATCTGTATTTTCCCTACTGGGACATGTAAAAATGTCTGCTGTAAAATTTGACCATTGTTGTTTGTCTATGCATGTAAATCCTGTGATATACTGGTGACCTGTCCAAGGTTTACCTCTTGCCTGATGTGAGCCCCCTGTGTTCCTGCATAGACTAAGTGTTATCAGACACAGATAAAAAATTGTGTGTTTCTCATGCTAACTCCAATGGCTTTGTTGTATGATATTCCCCAGCCCTCTCTCCCTCCTTATTTCCTGTCAAGTCTCCTCTGACTACTACTTAATGAAGGCATAAAATATCCCAGCAAAGGACAAAATCCAAATCATTTCCTCGTTCACTCGTTCGCTATTCCCTACATAATAAACACTCAGTAGTTTAATACTATACTGAGCAATAAATTCAGATTTCAGACACAAATCATCATCCTTTTGCATCACCCTTGACAGGTACAGTGTCACCTAATGATATTTACACATCTATTGAAAGTGCAGTGTTGCATTGTTGAATTTCTAGCAAAAAGTAGCAGTTGCTACATTTTTTTTATTCTAATGTGGTTGGGCGACCGACATAGGGATATGCAGCTAGCATGCCTAAAATCATAGACACTAACTTTAAAATATTCCCATAATAAGCATTTTGAAGGCAGTAAAAATAAATATGTGATGTGTTTATATCTGCAGGTGAGGGGAACCTGCTCTATACAGAAATTCTTAATCCCACTGTAAAAAAAAAAAAACTCTCTACAGTGTCTCCCACAATGTAACACAACACTGTTACAGAAATTATTCCACTACCAGCTGCATGTGACAAACAGAACAATTGTGCAGTACCGCAGGTTAATTCAAGGCTTTGATGGATGCCGAATCAAGGCTGTCGCTGCAAGCACAGAGGAAACCGTGGCAATTAGAAAAGCCCTGTGTGTGTGAGAGTTGGCTGCTGCATGCACCGCTGGGCATAAATGAGTCTAGCAGCCCGGGCAACGTAGGCAGGGCTTTAACACAACACTGCAGACACGCCTAAGACTCCCATTGTGCCTCTCGCTAATCCATTTCCACCCTAACAAGCTGCTGCCTTCGAACCCAGCCATCCAACCGCAAGCCTGTCCACCGTCTGCTGAGTTTGGTTCAGCTCCAGTATTCTGACTTTCAGCAGCCATTTTAAGCTCTCTCTGGCAAACACTCGCCCTCCTCTGTGTTGAAACAAAGCTGTAATGTTTTAGCAGTGAAGTGCTGCTACTGTACTTGTTTGAATGCGTGTGTTGAAAGTGGTTGGCTGTGTTTTTTTGTGGGTGTCTATTAATCTGGTTGTTTATGATCTGTGCATACAGAACTGAAATTCTGGCATTTAATAGAGGAATTCAGTGTCACATTTACAAAAGACTTAGCCTTGCAAAAAAATGTACATTTGGAGTTTGGCTGACGTAAGAGAGAAGAAAATGATCAACTAGATCAGAAAAGGCAGGTGACAGCATTATACTGTATTGTCAAACTCCTGTCCTCGGCAGCAGTACTCAGCATCACCTGAAAGTTTTGTTATTTTTCTCCCTTCTGGACTGCATGTTGATTACTTCTGTAACCTCCAGACATTCATACTCTGTGTGGAGCTCGGGAGATTGTTTTTTTTTTCACCAACAGAGGTACAAAGAGAGGGGAAAAAATGCTCCTTTACTTCTGTAATAAAGCAGCTGAGACACCACAGAGAAATCAACAGTGCATTTCCCCTATTGAGCTGGAAATTGTGGCGCCACTTGAACGGCACCATTTATTGTCCTCGTAGCCGAGAATGTTACCTTAGGTGGAAAGAGCTGAGTAGCTCACAAATAAACAAAATTAATAACAGCATCTGAAGCTATGTGCCTCTTTTAAATTTTTTATTGAAATCTCGGAAGAAATGAAAAAGTCTTTTGTTTAATTTCTTTAAAAACTTTGTGGTTTAGAAGCTTTTTTTGTGTCTCTGCCAGACTGCACTTCTTATCCCACCTGTTATCAAAATGACTAACTTTCCCTGTAGGCCCGACATACACGCCCACAGAGACACTGGGTGTGATGAGATAAAATGAGACGGGAGAGAAGATACAATATGATTTCAGAGGCATGCAGGGGGAAGCAGCTTGAGGTGACTCAGCTCAACGAGGCGTCTACTATGTAAATGCAAGTCTTAAGAGCAGAACTTTTTGTTTTCACTGTGATCTATGCAGTAAAGCACAATGCCATCAGAATAATCCTTAAAAAGGGTTTCCAAGAAATGTTTGTGAGATTTATGGTTCCTCTCGGGAATATTTTTGACAATGTAGTATGCTTATTTTTCTGACTCCTCACAAACAATCTTTTTTTAGTCCATTTTCCTCAGTAAACTGTGCTAATAATTGTGCTAAAAGTGCTAATTTGTTCATGATTCAGATGAATTCAATCAATCATTTACTGAACATTTATTGAACATTTGTTATATTGTTATTGAGGAAAATGCAACACATTGGTTGCCTTCATTTAGATGGAGAAATGAGGGGATAGAGAAAATGAATGGTATGCAGCAAAGTTCTTTTGCTGGAACTGAACCAGGGACATTTCACACATGCTTTGTGTGTTAAACTACTAAGTCATAAGGACACCCCACTCTTTTTAAAGCACTTCTGTGGCAATTGTTCCTTTCATTTAAAGAGATAACTATACAGCATAAAGGTGACAGTGACAGGAAGCGACGGAAGAGAGAGGATGCAGCAAAGGTTAGTCTAAAACCAGGTATGTTGCATTTACATGATCAGTGTCTTAAACCTTTAGGTCACCGGGGCAACCTGAATTTCACTTTTTAATCCCAGCATACTGTTTTGTTTAAGATTAGGCTGTGATTGGTCAGTTGCAACGCCACAGTGATATGTTTCTATTTCCAGCCACATGCAGCCATGCAACTTAAAGCAGTTTAATGTGTTTAAAATTCAGATGACAGTCCATGGTTGTTTATTTCAACTGCAGTTTACAGTGTAATATAAGGTTTGCATGTATGGTACTGAATCAGTGTCATTTTTACAATATTATATTAGTAGTATACAAAATAGTCTTGTAGTCAATTAGCGACTGTTTGAGAGGAAGTGTAATGATATTCTGGCAAAAGTAATTTACCGCAAATTATTTAAAAAATTATATAATAAAATGGAAGCAGCTTGAGTTTTAAACTGCATCCACTGTGTTGCTAGTGATTTCTGTGTTTTCTTTTCATCTAAATGAGCAGTGAATATTCTTCTTCACACACACATTATTTAAGAGAAAAAAATAATTGAATTGGATGGAAAGGATGTAAAAGAAAATGTCTATGAAATGCTCACATCTGACCAACATCAAGTGTATAAGAGAGGCAAAATGTGTACTGGGGGGGAAATAGCTGAAATATTGTTGCATAAATGCCCTGTCAGACTGGTTCTGAGACCCTTTTAGCTTTGTCATGTCCAAACATTTAATGCAATTGAATAATTTGTAAGCTAAACAGATATTTTAGAGCATTAATGTGATTTTTCCATTTTTTTCACTTCAAATTCCACAGCTGCTCTTGTGTCTCTGAGCCCTTCAGTGTCAGCCTGTTTCTTGGCACAAAGGCAGACACAGTGAATATGAAGAGAATAAACTGCAGACAATAAAAAGGCAGCACATCAATAACTGCTAGGCTGGGCTTAGCAGGGGGGCTTATTGGTTTAATTCTCAAAATACACTGAGATGGGAGGCTGCATAGGAACAAACAACTGAGGGGGGTGCTTGTACATGTTTGTGTGTGTAAGCGTGCGCTCGAAATCCAATCTACCATCTTTTTCAACACGTACAGAAGGCCTAGTGCAAATATTAGCACCGCATCTATTGGGAGGCAATCTGGCTGTCATCATATTGTTGTTTTTGTGGGATATTTTTTTTTTTCAGATGCGTCAGTAAACAGAACTGAACAGACACTGAATGTTGCCTCTGTTGTTTTGCTTCTCTAGGAGAGGTTGTACTGGTAATGAGCAGTAAGTTCAATGGCTTCCATCCTTACTGCTGCTGTGCTTCGGCTGGCTTGTGCAGCGTACTGGAACAATAGCATCGTTTGAGTGTTGTTTCAGTTGAATGTCATTTTGTTTCGAGCCTTAGCACAATGAGCAGAACAGCGTGGAGGGTGGTATGTTGGAGTAATCCCATTCCTTCTGTGTGGCAGCTAATAGACCTCTATGTTTGTTTTTTAATTCCTGCAATCTGCTTTTAGTTCCATTTTTAAACAGACTGTAATTCCTTCATTTTTCCTCACATTTATTACATTTAGCAAATAAATATAATTATTAGGAGATAGTTTGTTCATTATTTAGTTAACAACATCAGAACATGTGAAAATGTCTGTTGGAAGAGTTGAAACACCTGTGATATGTCATGCAAAGAATCCTAATTTGAAAGACTTAGAGATCTTTCATTGGATTTTAAAGCATTTAGCAACACCTGTGGCTATCATTTGAGTACACCAATGTTCATTGCAATATTTCTGAAAAGCTGGGGCTTTTAATGACATGCATAAGAGTTTACAATCTACAGACATGCAGACATTATATATTACGCTCATTGTAATATCCTTTTAGGATTCTCCACCAGATTTACATAGTTGGAATCAGACCATAATGTAAAGGGATGCCATTTAAAGAAAATGTAATCGAACGTAAATGAGTTTGGTTAGAGGTCAAAACTGTGGGATCTTTCGGGGGAATTTGGACTTAGGACCAGAACATTTCTAACATCTTGCCTGCACAGCGGGCAGCACAAGACTACAACAGCTTGTTACTTTATTAAATTCTATGTCTGTTTCTCCCAAAATGGCACTGGTGAGAGTGTTGGCTAACAGGCAAACAATATTGAAAATATTTTGGCAATTTGGGGGCAGTAGAACAACCCGTAAACAGAACATTTGACATATTATCCCAGTACAGAATGCAGAATGTGTTATTACCTAGCATATTTGTTAGCTAACAATAGAGAATGGGATCGTGACGTCAGCCGATTAGGCATTGTGGGATTTTAGGACACGGATGTTACGGGAGAAACGTAGTTGCAGCAGCGTAGTAGTAGTAGTATTGGCGGTA
>JAPMOB010199768.1:0-19842 GCA_029875015.1 Lepomis gibbosus
AACGTGGTTACAGTTACATTTACATTAAAATGATGGTGGTTGTGGCTGACAGGCTGTTGTATAGTGCATGTTAGCCAATACATGACCCATTTAGAGTTATCAGTTTAATAAAAGAAAAAAGAAAACACAGAACCAAGATCTGATAAGTCCTTTCACTGCTTCACTGTTTCACTGCTGTGTAATCTTATTTCTTTTAACCCTATATCATTTTAAATTTCTTTATTGTATTTGCCTCTGTTTTTTAATTTGTGTTCAACCATGTAAAGAGCACTATGTAACTCTTGAGAAGTGCTGAATAAATTAAAATAAATAAAGTTTATCATTATTATTATTATTATTATTATTACTGTAAATCTAGAAGATTTTAAATTACATCTCACAATAATAACACAATGTACCTCAAATTACTAGATGTTATGCACGTATCATTTGACTGGCTAAGTTACTAAATAATGTCAGATTAGCATACTTTCCTGCTCATTATAAACTGTATAATTACTCTGAAACACATATTTATCCGTGTTTGCAAATGTAAATAAAACTTTTACCAAAGATCTGTTATCTGTTATTTTTTGCTAGCTTGTAATGCTACAGTGACTTGCTGTTTACATAGTTGGTTGCTCTTGATTGTTCAGTGCTACAGCTGTTTTCTAGCAACCAATTCACACATTACTAAAGACATTTTTAAGTCTTAATGGTGCAACCTGATTTGTTAACTTGCTAGTTTGAAACTAGCTTGTAGTTACTAAGATCTTACTAAGGAAGGACTTTCTCCTCAGACTTAGTAATGGATTTGTGAATAGCTGGTCAGTCCAGATGATAAAGGATAATGGTGAATTTAATGGCATCACTAACAACACAGCTACATAGATATTCACAAATTCCCATTACCACAATTCAACAAATAGTTAAAGGCTGTGTTTTGTGATGACCTTTGACATTCTGCGTGGAAAGATTAATCCACTTGATGATGGATTAGTGGATAAAATGTCTCTCTGATGTCCATATCAATAAAGAGGGCACCGTGGGTCAGTAATTTGCCTGCTAGGACTTTTGCATTGATGATTCAGGGATTTTTGCTCTATGCCGAGGATCAAGACTTTTGGCAGCGATGCCAGGGCGTTAAATCCCCGCTCATTGAAAAAACAGCTAAAGTGGGATCTGCTAACCCTTTGATTGAGGTTTATATAGCGGGCCACTGGTCCTGCTTTGTGAGACCACCATTTTCCATAGGTGACTGGCTCCAATACTCTTTGCAGGATGAGTAGTAAGGTAAGAGTGTTATCAGGGTTTCTGTCTGTAATGTCTCCATAAACCTGGTAGCAAATGTGGGCAAAACCTATAATTGTAACAAGTGCAGTGCAGGAATTTAGATATGTTTGGGAAAGAGTTCTACAAAGCTGTGATTGTTTTGTTGCTGTTTACATCATGATTAGGTTCTGGGTGTTAGGCTTCTGAGGCTGCACCCAGAGAAACTAATTGTGCCATGAAGTGGTTAAAATGTAAAAAGGAAGCCTGCTTGGCGTCTTTTACTGCCTTTATGTTGAAGAGAATAAGAATGCAAGAAAAAATTGAAACAAAAAAAAGTAAGTCACATCATTTCTTGTTCCTACAGTAGGAAAATGTTTAATGCTGCAACAACTCTATATTCAGAGTAAAATTTTCTTAATAGGCATGGCATGATCATAATCAGGCATCGGCAAAATAGGTTGTGCAGGGTTTATAACGTTAATATATATATTTATCAGTGTTGCTTTTTGTTGAGCATTTTAGTATGTGACAAACATAACTTTGCCTCTATGCTTCTGCATTCTCTACTGGGCTCAGATCACATTTTATGAGGACAGGAACTTTCAGGGCCGCTCCTATGAGTGCGACACCGACTGCCCTGACATGCACCCCCACTTCAGCCGCTGCAACTCCATCAAGGTGGAGAGCGGCTGCTGGGTGCTGTATGAGAAGCCAAACTACACCGGCTACCAGTATGTTCTGACCAGGGGAGATTACCCAGACTACCAGCGCTGGATGGGCTACAATGACACCATCCGCTCCTGTCGTACTTTCTCTTATGTGAGTAAATATTTTGTTTCATTTGTTGTAAATTTAGGAAGTGTCTTGACTCCTGCAGAATGCTTTGTATGAGCTCTCCAGTCAGTATCCATTTGAAGTTAATTAATTACGGATGCATGAAAATAATGTTTTGTGTCTGCAAAGCAACTTGTTTTATGTGTTTGTTTATAAGTACCTAAATGTGTGCTTTGCTCTGTTTTCTGTATTCCTGTTTGTGCATAAGGCAAAGAATAATAAATATGTTGTTTTAAAAAATATATTTTGTTTTTTTTTCATGTATCCTGCTACCAAACATAAACTTCCACAGGACATTAAAGTAGATCTATTTAACTGAAGATAAGTGATCTGTCTACATTTTGTTGTTTCAAAAATTTAAATTATTGTTGAGCAAAGCCTGGACTTCCAAAAGTATGTTAAATGTTAAGAATAATTAAGCAAGAAGAGCATCATGGTTAAAGAAATAATATGATAATAAAAATCTTTATCTATAGAGCACTTTTCAAAATAGTGTTACAAAGTGTTTTCACAAGAGCAAAGACAATAAAACACATCAAACAAATAACAAGATACACGGTGAAAACACCACACATGGAGGGCTGTAGAGGAAGAGCTCCTTGCAGTGATGCAGTTCCCGTTCTAATTTTGTACTTTGCTTGACTGTATTTCTTCAGACCAGCGAGGGCCCCTACCGCATGCGCATCTACGAGCGTCCCAACTTCCAGGGTCAAATGATGGAGTTCAGCGACGACTGTGAGTCAGTGCAGGATCATTTCCGCAGCCGTGACATCTACTCCTGCAACGTCATGGAGGGCTACTGGACCCTCTACGAGCACCCCAACTACCGCGGTCGGCAGTACTTCATGAGGCCCGGAGAGTACCGCAAGTTCAGTGACTGGGGGGCCACCTGCGCCACCACCGGGTCCTTCCGCAGAATCACAGAGTTTTAATCAAGATTCTGACTTGATTCTGTTGATTTTATTTACATTTCAGTTTTATCCAAAACCCCATTTTCCTCCTTTAAAAGACATCTATTTGTGGAAACTGGTAATGTTTATAAAATAATGTGTCTCATGGTACAAGGAGTGGGATGTATGATAAAGAGATTGACCCGGCATATCAATATGATATTGTTTTAAATAACCAAATAAATAAATATTGTAAACAATTTCTCTGTGCTTGTGAATGAATTTGGTGTTGACTAATTTAACTTACTGTCTAACCATTTGGGCCATAGCAGTATTACAACTACTGTGTCCCACATGTAATAATTACATCCTGATCATGAATGAGCCTACACAAATACTGTTGGACTTACTGTGTGACCCTCACATTAACACAAGCCCCACGCTACCACACATAGTTTTAATAACAAAAAAGAGTTAGTTATCTCAGAATTTAGTATTCATTGTTGAGTTTATTTATATATTTTTTGTTAAAACAGCCTTTCTTGTTTTCAAGATTCACATTCTACGACTTTCAAAGAAGTTATTTCTTGTCATTCAGTCTCTCAGTCACCTACAGACTGACTGACAATGGTGACAATGGAGTTAGTATGTGCAACATCAGTTACATCATAGAACCTACAGAGAAACCATTGTTTATAGTTATTTACTGATATATCTGTCTGCCCAAGTGTGCACAACATCTCTAGTTACTTATTTATTGAATCAATCCCATGTAAAACAAACAGAAGATGGCCAAAAGAGCACAGCACTGACTGTTCCAGGGCCTGTCCATGCTGTGGCTCTTGCTAGAAGCTGTCCAGTGTCTGTTAACTCTAACAGAGGACATGACAAACGGGAGTAGGCAGACTCCTGTAGAGTCTCTGCTGACACCAGGCCTCATTTGAATAACAAAACACGGCAGCAACTACTTCTACAGGCTAATCTATATAAAGATGGACTTTACCTTTGGTGGTCAAAAACGCAGGAAGCGGTTTGAACAACCAGCAGCAGCCAATATGGGAAAGGTTTGTGGTTTTTTACATAACAAATGAAGACAATGTCCAATAAGAGTACCGAAGGCTCTCTGAGAAACATTGGCTTTAAACAGGTGTCAGAAATTAGCTGAATGTGACAGGCTGACTTGTTCTACTCCAACAGATCATCTTCTACGAGGACAGAAACTTTGGAGGCCGTTACTATGAGTGCATGAGTGACTGCACTGACCTGCACTCCATGTTTGACCGCTGCCGCTCCATCCGGGTGGAGAGCGGCATGTTCATGATCTATGACCGCCCAGGCTTCACGGGAAACCAGTACTTCATGAAGAGGGGCGAGTACTCAGACTACATCAGCATGACAGGCATGAATGACTGCGTCAGGTCCTGCCGCATGATCCCCACAGTAAGGCCTTCTGTAAAATAATATACTAATTTTTTTATCTTTATGTATATTTAATGTCTATTAATGTATATTTAAGCAGCCTGCCCCTAAATTGCAAATTAAGTGAAAATGTATGTGTAAAATTAAGCAATTTAAGGGAACCTGAGTTCAAATGTAGACCCTTTTTCCTTATTGAACTGCATTTCCAGAATTCACAGACCTCCAAATAATCAGAAATGTGAAGATTTTATCAAGGACTTTTTTGGAACATTTCACTAAGCTATGTATATTTTTAACCATAACTAATTTGCAAAAAAGGAGTCATACACAGGACAGTACAACAAAACTAAACCCACCCATAACTTTAGAATTTAGAGTTGTTGAGAAGAGTTTGATGAGAAGATTGATACCTCTCTCAGGTCTATAGGGTAAATATTAAGCTACCATGCACAGCCAGTTAGCTTAGCCTAGCATAAAGACTGCAAACATGGCAAAACACTTAGACTGGCTCAGTACAAAGGTAACAAAAGCTCCCTACCAGGACCTTTATCAGTAATTAACACATAATGTAGTTTAATTAACTTGTATAATTCCCTAACTTGCAAGAGGTTCTGTGTCTGACTTTATCAAGACTAGAATCAGATGTCAGGCAGCAAGCAGAGCCAGGGCAGTCTTTATGCTAAGCTTATTAGCTGCTCGTGGTAGCTTAATTTTTACCATGGTATCAGTCTTCCCATCAAACTCTCTGAGAAAGCAAATAAGCGTATTTCCCAAATTGTCGAACTATTCCTTTAAATAAAAACTTAATCAGTATTTGCTTTGAATGAGACAAACTTTTCACTCAGACATTAAGATTAAAAATTCTGTGAAAAATAGGATGACTTTGAGATGTGACCTTTGACCTCCCTGCCCTCTGCAGCACAGTGGCAGCTACAGGATGAGGCTGTACGAGCATTTTGACATGGGAGGTGAGATGATGGAGCTGACGGATGACTGCCCCAACCTCATGGACCGTTATCGCATCTCCAACTTCAACTCCTGCAACGTGATGGATGGCCACTGGCTTATATATGAGCAGCCAAACTACAGGGGACGTCACTACTACCTGAAGCCCGGCCTGTACAATAGCTTCACCGACTGGAGCGGCAACAACTCCAGGGTTGGCTCTATCAGACGACTCATGGATCTCTAAAGACAGAAGAAGGGTTCTTGTGAAATGTCTGCTCTTTGCGTTGTTTCGCACGCTGAATAAAATGGCGTCAGTGCTCAAGTGTATTCAGTTTTGTTCTTGCTCTCTGAGTTTGGAGGGCATGATTTCCCGTGAGGGTGTGATGGGGTCATGGCCTGACGTCCTGACTCTCATCAGAGGCTTGAATAAAATCCTGCAAGTACTGACACTGACCACATTGAGACTCAAGCGTTGTCTGTTGTAGAGCTGAAGGAAAGTCTTACTGCCTTTCCACCTCTCTACCTGTACTTTTCATGACACACATACAGTAAATGAAACAAGAGTAAAACCAATTTATAAAACAACCACAGGGTCCATTTAGCAGCTGTTTTGGAGCTTTTGATCATATCACATCATTTGCCCAGTTGTCATGCAATTGTGTTTCTAAGGTCAAGAGTGAACTTTGACAGGGGTGAATTTTTAATATCTATTTTTCTATGATAACCAGGAAAAATCCATCTGCAGATGAGGATCATGTGACATGACCAATATCTACAAGGATCATTGTTCTTGGAAATAGATAAAATTTAAGAGAATTTTTTTTGTCGTGGTTTCTATGTATTTTTATTTGGACATAAATGAGCCTCTCCACCAGAGGGCAGTGGTAGAGAGTTTAAACACAAAGTCAAAATAACATGCTGTTGACAAAAAGAGAGAGACACAATGGTTATTGGGGAATATAAAATTTTACAACACATGACTCCAAAAACAGTATTCAAACAAAAGACAACAAAGTGATGATAGGACATTAACACATGGTAAAACTGTACTTTGGAAATAGTTCTGATAATAAAGTTGCAAAAAAACAAAAAAACAATCTGAGGATGTTAACTCTCTACTTAAAGAGTTGAAAGAAATAAATACCATACTAAGAACTCCACTGATGCCAGAAATCATCCATAAGGTTTGGTATACATACTAGAAAACAAAAGACCCCTGCCTAATTTTAGCGGTAGTTCATACAGTAACACACCACCCATTCAGTGACGACAAAGAGTTCAGGACTGTTTCATAGAAAACGTCCTGCAACAACACCAGACCGACCCCAAACAAGCTGTGAGCTCTCACCTGTACAAACATAAATCCCAAACATCTCTTCAGGATAACACCACGGCACAAACGCCAAAGATTCCTGGCTATTACAATATGAATGACACGTGCAGAGTCTGCATTTCACATTCACTATATATGTGACAGGTGGGAGTCTTCAAAGAGCTGGATTGATCACACAGGCCAAGGCACAGGGCAGGCAAACCAGCCAACATGGGGAAGGTACGCTGACAATACGCTTGTTTATGTTGATATGTGAGGGGAAAAATGTTCTTATTGTGAAGTAAACAAAGGGAAAATAGGCCTTCAGGCTTTTCTCTTGGATTCTTGAGCTTTACTGATTACAGGTTGTTTTTTAAATGACCAGAAAGGGCTTGATTAAACAGAACATGTACCGTCTATATTTTAGTGTTGAACATATTTCACAGCAGTCAACACAAGAAATGTAAATTCTAAACAAAACCATTACAATTTTTCATGTTTAGATTATCTTCTATGAGGACAAGAACTTCTCTGGGCGCCATTTTGAGTGCAGCAATGAATGTGCGGACCTGATGTGCCACATCTGCCGGTGCAACTCCATCAAGGTGGAGAGCGGCAGCTTCATGATCTATGAAAAACCCAACTACACTGGAGACCAGTACTACCTGAAAAGAGGGGAGTATCCTGACTTTAATTCCTGGCTGAGTGTCAACGACTCTGTCAGCTCCTGTCACCTCATCCCCCCGGTGAGCAAAGGCAACAACTTGTACACTAAGCAGGGTTATACAGATACATACATTTTTATTACTACTAGTAGTTTATTTCTAGTTGTTAAGGAGCTGCTAACACTCTTTCAGTTGAAGTTTTAATGTCTGATGTTGGGAAACACTAAAAGTTTGTTATTTTGGCATGAAAATTTGGTAAATTTGATCCAAAGTCATCAACTGGGGATGTTTTTAAATTACTGATTTTGTCCCCACCACTTTTTAAAAATATTTATTAAAAATGTTCTCAAAAATAGCTTGTTCGAAGAAATGTTTACTAAAAAATTAAAATACATTAAGAAAGCATGCAATTCAATTAAAATATAGAAGAAACAAATGTGCATTATCCAAAAACTTAAGCAAAAAAACCCAAAACAAGCTGCTGATTACTGCATAATATTCTTATATTCATGAATTTTTTTATTTCTCTTTACATAAATAAAGACATTTCCACCATGAATTGTAGCCAAAAATGTCTCCAGAATGCAGGCAATTAAGTGTTTAATGCTCAAAATCTTCTCAAAAATCTTGTCATTATGTTTTTGACCATCTGCAAGTCTCATGACACCCTATCTAACCTGAGCCTTTATGTTCCCAATTTGGAACACTATGGTAGCTATTTGTAATTTTAGTTTAACAATTACAAAGTCTCCAACTGTGCTAGCGCCTCTGTGAGGCTGTACTTAAGCACAACAGTGTTGCGAGCTAAATCAGCACACTAACATGCTTACAATGACAATGCTAACATCCTGATGTTCACCAGATCTTAATTAGCATGCTAACCTAGCTGAATTGCAGTAAACGTATAGAAGGCTGAGGCTGAGGGGTAGTTTGTTCGCATAAAAAATGGATAAATAAAAATTTTGGCCTCGAGATGGCGCTAGATTAAAAGTGCTCACCAAGTGATTACAATTCATCCTGAGGAGAAAATGAACGTCTAAACCAAATGTCACGACACAGCGTGCATTTTAAAAATATTCATTATTCATTGTGTAGTGCTTACAACAACATTAGATAATATAAATATATAAATATAACCATCATCCATTACAAAAAACATCTTTTAATGATGCATCTTTTAATAAACAGTTCAGATAAAGTAGGAAGTCAGTACATCAGTATCAGTACAGCTACAGTGCAAATTGCACATGGAACAAAATATATTATGGTAAAAATGTAGGAGGCTACTTGACTAAATGATTCCCATCTCTCATTTAAAACCAGGAGCCTGGATCGTTCAACGTGCGCCTGTATGAACGGATCGAGTTCGGAGGTCAGATGATGGACCTGGTGGACGACTGTCCCAACGTCATGGACCGCTTCCACATAAACGACATCTTCTCCTGCAATGTGACCAATGGCAACTGGCTTTTCTACGAGCACCCTAACTACCGGGGCAGGATGTACCTGATAAGGCCCGGAGAGTACAAGAGGTTCAGTGAGTGGGGTGGCAGGAATGCCAGGGTCGGCTCCATAAGGCGCATCATGGACTATTGATCTGCTTTGGAGGATCCAAGAGCTGCATGGAGATTATGGAAAGGCATCATGCTCAGATAATAGCTGACAAGACTATAGAAAGTACAAAATACTGATTGTTTTTGGTAATGTTTGGTCATTTTACTTCAAGGATTAAGACAAAATCCTCATGTCCTGAAAAGCTTATGAAATATGAATTGGAATAAGAACGGCTGACTCCCTGATATTATGATGGACTCCTTAAAAGGGACTCATTGCAAAGCACTATACATCATGAGCACAAGCAACAACAACAAAATGTTTTTGGACCTGTTCTTGCTCAAACACTCACCATCAGATAATAAAGCTGTTGCAAAGAGTCTTCCTATTCCATTCAGTTATGAGGAGAACCTAAAACACAGCATGTGTTGTGAATACTGTAACTTTTAGGACTTTAAGACGAATGTTTAAAGTGGTAAGGTATGTCACTATATAAATAAGCTATTGTACAACTACAATGTTTGTATCTTTGATCTATGATGAATGAGAGATGTATCTAATCCTTCATATGAAGTAATATTCAACATCTTATTCTACCTCATGTCTGCTCCAGATTTAAAAACATCTCTAAATATCTCTTTATCTGATAGATTGTACAGATTATCATGTGTCAGCCCTATTAAATATCAATTTAATCTTGCTGATACTGTGCAGGACACACTCTATCAGGCTATTGTATGGTGGCATATTCTGGGGGGAAATTGTGATGAACATGGAGGAAAGAACAATCAGCCATCACACACCAAGAGTCATCTATACATAAACAGATTTTCCCATCTGCCCATGTACCCCCACCCCCGATCCATCATCACTGTGAGGGATGTATTTGAATGACAATACTTTATGCTGTGCAATCACACAGCTGCCCTTTCTTTCTTTTTTTTATAAAGCACAGTGGCTTGGCTCAGGGACAGCAGAGCGGTAACAGTGTCAGATGCCAACATGGGAAAGGTAAAGTAAAATGACACGCCTGTATTTTACAGAGTAGTTCTTGGGTTCTTAATTTTTGTCTCTTGGCTCAACTAGACATCCGCAGCCCTGTGCTATCAATCCAACTCTGTGACTAAAAATGTAAACTATCGTGTGTGTTTGTGCCGTGGTTGCTCTTGCAGATCATATTTTACGAAGACAGAAACTTCCAAGGCCGCTCTCATGAGAGCAGCAGCGACTGTGCCGACCTCCACTCCTACTTCAACAGATGTAACTCCATCAGGGTGGAGAGTGGCTGCTTCATGGTCTATGAGAGGCCCAACTACATGGGAAACCAGTACTACCTGAGGAGAGGGGAGTACTCTGATAACCAGCGTATGATTGGAATGAATGACTGTGTCAGATCCTGCCGTATGATCCCCCAGGTAAAGAATTTGTTTAAAAGTGCTGCAAAAATAGACCAATGTAGTTTTTTTCCTTTAATTATTTGCTATGTTAAATGCATTCGTTTTGTAAATCAGTTCTAAGTCAGTAGTGAGTGGACCAGTGAGATATATTATTGTACTGGTCAAAGTAACAAAGTTTTCCATCCTATGCCAGCACCGTGGCTCCTACAGGATGAGGCTTTACGAACGCCCCGACATGACTGGCCAGATGCACGAGCTGGTGGACGACTGTCCAAATGTCCAGGACCACCTCAGCATGTCCGACTTCAACTCCTGTAATGTGATGGACGGCCACTGGCTCCTCTACGACCAACCCAACTACAAGGGCAGAGCGTACTACCTGAGGCCCGGAGAGTACAGGAGATACAGCGACTGGGGAGGCGTCAGCCCAAGAGTCGGTTCCCTCAGAAGAATCACTGACATCATCTGAAGTCAAGCTTTGTTTAAATTTATCTTTCCCCGCTTAACTGTCTGTTTTCCCAATAAAACTTAACTGCTTACTGAAACATTGCTGTTTTATTTTGTGCTTTTGTTGCCTCACAATTGGTCACCAGAATTAGAAACAACTATAAAGCTTTACTATTATTTTGTAAATAGCCCTAAAATCAGATTTCTTCTGTCACTGTCTGACAGCTGTGGGTTAAACAATTTATCTACCATAGCTTCTGGTTTTTACTGTACACTATAGTTTAATCTCCTCTATGCTTAGGCATACCATACCAAACAATGCCAGAGGGTTGGCCTCTCCCACTTTGTGCCGCCAGTGGGATTAGCTGCTCTTTATGGTGGCGGAATTTATCCATACGTACACTATATAGAGTACAGCAGCACAGACTGGAGAGTGTGAGACAGGGTAAGAGACAGGAAAAAGTGAGGTGAATGTCACAAATGGAAGAGAAATAGTAAAAGATCAGGATGGATCTAGTAAAGTAGGACACAGGCGATATCTCAAATAAACATTTAACAAATTATATAAACACATATTTGTAAATTCACAATATGCAAACTATTTCAACCCCATGATTTACCAAATCGAAAATAAAGAAAAAATACAAATAATTTGATTAGAGATGGTGACTGTCACATTAACTTATCTTAAAATATAATCATATAATAACAATTATACACATTCTGTTTACAGTTGTCATAATATTTGAAAACAAACAAATATAAACAACCAAACCTAAGCATAACAGTTAAAAAACAATATTTTTGACAAAAATCATCCAAATGTTTGTTTCATCAATTCTAAAATGTACTTTTATTTCTAGGGAGATAAAAGTTTCATGTGTTTTAAGTGTTTCTGAGGGTGTTGCCTCCCATTCATAACAAAATTATCACAGTTATAGTTATTTTTTTTATAACAAAATATTATTTACCATTGCTATCAAACATCACTAACAACAGTGAGACATAATTATACATACAGGCATATAGTCTAAAGTCCCTGCCTTTCTCATTCAGTATCATTTTGATGTGGATAACAAGTTGAGATGTCTATACATATATATAAAGCTGTCTGTATGGCACCTGTCACCAAATATTTACCATGACCCCATGGAATAGATTTTCCAGAATAGATGTATATAAATAATCACACATAATTAAATTAAATGCACACAGCCTGTTGTGAACAAACAAGTCATAAAATTAAATAGTAGTCATTATTTGCCATGTCTGGACCATAATTTTAGACTATATAATAATTTAGCAGTGGGATATTATAGAGGGAGTCTTCAAAAACATGGCTGCGATACATGAAGGGAATTGTAGTCCATTAGGCCAAAACTGTCAGAAAGTTGAACAACAACACTGTACCACACCTGAATCTGGGGGTAAATGTGTTGCTAATAAACAAAGTAAAAGCATTCCACACACATACAGATAGCATACACTGTAACAATGTACAAATCCTAATACAATCCTTACATGCAGTGTAGCCTACAGACTGACAGCACAGTATACACTTACTTATTTGCATACAGTGGGGTAGCTCAGGTAGAGCATTAGGAGAGTGAATGGCTTCCTGGTCTGTTACGCAACATATTTAATGCGAAAGAGCTGTTCCATATTGTTCTGCAGCCATTGTCCACTGGATGTGTGGATACCATACTAGTCTTTTCCTTTGTCCATGCATGTCAAAACACCAAACCAGTTAATTATTTATCCCTTTTTTCAAATACAAATCCATATTTCTGACCCAATGTTGTGCTCTAACAAAAAGGTAAACATGTGCCAGTAGCCTTCAATTATAGCTATGAGAGAATTTGAATAACAATACTTTGTTTGTCAAGAGGTAGTATAAAAAGCCCTGAAAACATGGGGAATCTCTCCAACGGAGACCATGGGGAAGGTAAGTACTGTTTTTTTCTCTCTGTTTAGATTCTATGTAAGTTGCTACAAAGCTTTTCAGTATGTTTTCAGAATGAGATTCAGATTTATTGCCAAGTAGGTTTACACAGATAAGGAATTTGCTTTATGTTGAATACGGAGCTGAATTCCTATTATTCTCTTTTTGTTGAGTGTCATTAGGCAAAGTTCACTCAGCAGCTCTCGACACTTCTATTTTTCGCCAGATTATCTTTTACGAGGACAAGAACTTCCAGGGTCGGAGTTATGAGTGCAGCAATGACTGCACGGACCTTCACTCGTATTTCAGCCGCTGCAACTCCATCAGGGTGGAGAGCGGCTGCTTCATGATCTATGAGCGACCCAACTTCATGGGCCACCAGTACTTCATGAGGAGGGGAGAGTATCCAGACTACCAGAGGTGGATGGGCTTCAGTAGCTGCATCCGCTCCTGTCGGATGATTCCAGTGGTAAGTGGGTAATGTTTGTGAAGACACTGTGAAAGAGAACTTTCAGAATAGCTCTGAGTTCATTTCATGAAGTCAGGATGACTCAAAATAAAGTAAGGACTCTGCTATTTGAGTATATTTTGTGTAAGACTGCATTATTCAGTTTGATTTGTCATAGGCTTGTGGTTACATCAACCTTTACTCCTTTGGTCCCACAGTATCGCGGCTCATACAGATTGCGCATCTATGAGAAGCCCGACTTCAGTGGTCACATGATGGAGTTCATGGATGACTGTCCCTGTGTGTCTGACCGTTTCCATCACCGCCACGTCTACTCCTGTAATGTTATGAATGGCTACTGGATCTTCTATGAGTACCCCAACTATAGAGGCAGACAGTACTTCCTGAGAACTGGGGAGTACAGGAGGTACCGTGACTGGTGCGCCACCTGCGCCATCGTCGGCTCCTTCAGGAGGGTCACCGAATTTTAGCCATTAAGCGAAACCTTGCTGTAAATATCAAACACTTTGTTTATTAAAGATGTTGAATTTTTAACCTTTTTTTGTGAATGTGGTTTCATTGATTTGTCAGATTGGCTTTGAAAGGCTTCCAAAAGTGTGATTTTGTTGTCTGGCCTGGAATAAGTAAAATGAGCCTTTTAAAGGCAATATAAGGCTGCCAACACTGTACCTGTGTGGTTTGCAAATCTTGTACTTGCTCTGTAATTACTGTGAACAAGATGGTAAAATCTTTTTTATTGTGATTACTCCTTAACTATAAGAAACAAGAGGGTTAAGCAGCCATAACTGCGCTGCAGCAGCTCCAGAGCAAAATAAACTACCCATCAAGTGGGCAACACTAAATCTTTTCCTCTGTGATACTTTGACTTTGATTCACTTATGTTAAATATTGTACTCTATAAAATATAAATTAGAAATCATTGTAATTTATGTTACTAAAAATCCTATAGCAACACATTTTCCTGCAGCTACATTACTGTATCCCATAAGTTATTGGTAATTAATAACATAAAAATAACTAATAAATTCCTCAAAATTATAATATTGGATTAATAACAGACTTAACTTATTTTCTTGTACTTTAAAGTAGAGGTGAGATATTGCCATACTATCACAATTATGCTAAATCTAGAGAATCTCCTAAACTCATATTTTGAAGGGCCACTATGAAGTCATTATGTGCTCTTATATTATATTGCATTACATCTCTGCCAAATGTAATGCCATTAAAAATGTGTAGTTATATTCAATAAATAACAACAGTAAGCTTGGATGAATAAATGATTTACCCTCTGCCAGCCCTGATCCATAACACCAGAACCTGGTTCAAGCAATGAGTCTGACTCACAACTCTCTCTCGGTCTGTTTAACACACACACACAGAGTTAGCAGAGCCGGGTAGACAGAATGAGTAATGGGAAAGAGAAAGAGAGAGAAGTCGTACTTTTATAGTTACCTTGTACAGTAGTTTTAGGAATAGTTATGGCTGTCCATCCAACAAATGACAGAAAACTAACGTTAGACATTGCAGATTGTAATTCCAGCGATGGTAAGCTGGAAACACTCTTGCATGCTGTTCAAATTCAAACAGGAGAATGCAGGGAGAAAGTGCACTTATTTGTGAGAGACATCCTATTTTTTTTGTGATTTACTTCCCATTTTTTCTCTCCAAATTTGGAATAGCCAATTTGGTTTGTACTGCCCAACACCATTTCTTATGACAATAATAACAAAAAGCTTTTTTTCAAATCTTCCTATCAAATATGACACCTAGTATATTTATAGTGATTTATAGTGCAATAATTTCATATATATATATTTGCCCACACTTCTAAATTACTTCTCTGTTTAGTCTTTAATTTAATTTTATATTGCAATACTTTTAATTGTCTGATTTTATGTGCTCGTTTGTAATCCTTTGTGACTTTGGTTTAAAAAGTACTTTATAAATAAAGTTTATTATTGTTATAATGTTCAATTTGCATTGGTGTATTATTGCACAAGCCAATGTTCTAATCCCGTTGCAAGTCTACTTATTGATCATACATTTTTAGTGTCAACATTGCAGAGGTTAGACCAATTCTATGTCTGACTCTACTGCAAATTTATAGCAAATTGCAAATGAAATCCCAGAAAATCTGCAGAAGAAAAAGCTATTGAATGCACGTTTCCTTCCACTGCTGTTATGTGAATATTAAGAGATGGACCCCACCAGGGTTACAACGAGCACTATGCCTGGGTATTACTCACTAATCTTTATACATTACTGCACAGCAATCACCAATTTCTGAATCATTCTGCATTAGTTTGTTGAAGGTGTACTGCAGCTCATACGTCCTATGAACTAAGCTGTTCTGTTTGGTTAGAGGCTATGTATCTTTCCCATTTGATATCTCATGTTGCTCCAAACGTACAAATTGCCTTTTAAATAAAATTGGTTACGTTTGATTGCATGAAACAACATTCTTTTGATTTACAAATCAGGATTTGTTATCAGTGGTGTGAAGCTGTTGTGAAAATACAAAAATACAAAGTCAGTATGTTTAATTCAGATTCTAGGTCTCTCACAGGTTTGTTAGAGATGTGGCCTGATGTCACGTTCTTTCCATCAATGATGATCAGACCATATGTGGGGAACATTCTGAATGAGAATGTACCACAAACAAAGCTTATGCTTATAATAGACAATGCAGATGACTGCTGCCAGAAATGTATGGATGGAGAACCATTGTTACACATTTATAGGCCGCGTTCAGCAAAAGTCTGTACTGCTAATTCATCAGCTTTGCACATTTGAATAACAACACATCATGGCCCCTGGGGTTTTGTATAAAAGGGCCCTGGAGTCATGGAGTTGGCAGAGCAAGTTGAACCATCCACTAGGAATTACCTAAACCACCATCATGGGCAAGGTAATGGGATATTTACTTATTAAAATCAGTTTTAACATAGCAAAATGAATCAAAATGTTAAGATTAGCCCTGAAATGATTATTAAATGCAGATTTTACCTTTGTTCTCTGTTTCAGATCGTCTTCTACGAGGAGAGGAACTTCCAGGGTCGCTCCTATGAGTGCATGAGCGACTGCTCTGACATGTCCTCCTACCTGAGCAGGTGTCAGTCCTGCAGGGTGGAGAGTGGCTGCTTCATGGTCTATGAGCGCCCCAACTACATGGGCATGCAGTTCTTCTTGAGGAGGGGAGAGTACCATGACATGCAGCGCATGATGAGCATGGGAATGATGTTTGACAACATCAGATCCTGCAGGATGATTCCCTATGTAAGAGATTTCATCATTCATTTGATTTTTTATAAATCGAAACTTCATTGTTAGTTGTAAAATGTTTGGTTATGGCCACACTTACACTTTCCTGATTTTGTTTTATTACAGCACAGAGGCCAGTTCAGGATGAGGATCTACGAGAGGGAGAACTTCGGTGGTCAGATGAATGAGCTGATGGACGACTGCGACAACATCATGGACCGTTACCGTATGTCCGACTGCATGTCCAGCCACGTGATGGACGGCCACTGGCTGATGTACGAGCATCCCCACTACAGAGGCAGGATGATGTACCTGAGGCCTGGCGAGTACAGGAGCTTCAGGGACATGGGCATGAGCGGCATGAGGTGGATGAGCATGAGGCGCATCACTGATATGTGCTAGACTTCTGTATTTGACTTGAAGTAAATAAAAATGACCTGTAATTCATAACCATGTTTGTCAGACATTTGTTGCCTTTGTGTGGTTTGTCCTTAACTGTGAAAATAACTAAATGCCATCACCACATCACAATAGTTGCTATTACCCGCAAAATGCCTGTTTACGTCACAAATATGCTTACTATTCAAAAAATAATTATCTCATATTTGTAGCTTTGGCCAATGTTTCTATTATTATAATATAATTGTACTCACCAAAGTAATTTCCGACTCTTAAACATCATTCAACAAACAAAGTTAGACAAGAAACATAAATGTTCAGGCGATAGGACAGGATGTAAACAAGCCAACTGTTTAGCCATGTAATCTACTATTGTGTTTAGAGATAATGTCAACAAGATGTCACAGCAATGAACTTGGTGAGGACAATCATCATAACCAACAAGACGTATGGCCAAACCAACAAAAACAAGATCAACAAGATGTATTGTAATGAACCATAATCATCCTTTAATCATATGTAGTATTCCAATTTATCTACAATTTGTATCAATTAACATTAACATTAATTGTATAGTGCCTTTCATACAGGTTAATACAATTCAAAATGCTTCACAGATAACTGACAAGCTGGAAGTGAGATGTAGAGAGTAAAACAATTTCAGACTAATAACAAATAACATAAACAAGAGGCAATAAAACCTTCACAGCCAAAGCCAGGCTGAAGAGTTATGTTTTAACTTACTGTTACTTTTTGTAACAGTATAGCTGAATACACAGCTTCCATTTATCACTAGCAAGGTTAAAAACATTTTATCCCGGTCCCTCAGACAGTTATAGTTATAGACATTAAAAAGCATATTTAGCCATATTTCACTATCCAATGTAGGTCTGAAAGACAGTTGTAAATAATTAGTTCTCCTTACTGATGAAGACCTGCTGTGGTTAGTTATAATTTAGACAGTTACAATTGATTACGATGGTGGTAAGCTCTAATGATGTATATGATAACCTATTATATAATATAGTCAATTTTGCCAGCTATTTTTAGATTTAGTCTTAGTACTGAGAACAAAAGTCCATGTCATTTTCAGTCATATTTAGTCAACCTCATCCTTTTTCTGAAAGTGTTGTGATGATATTGAAATCCGCCGTAGCACACGGGCACGATGGACCCCCCAAATCTTCCTGTTATTTGTGAGAACACTGGGCTGATCTGAAGTCTTTGAGATCTGAATGAGATGTAGTGATGGTGTGCTTGGGAGGACCAGCATAATCTGTTTCACATGCTCGGGAATGACGTTGCAGGAGGCTGAGGTGGTAGCTCTGATGTTGACGGAGTGATTGGAGTAATGGAAAGGAGAAATGCCTGAGAAGAGAGTGCTTGGCGGAAGTGCTGGTGGAACCAGGATTGAGTAGCCTCTTGACCAGACTCAGAGACAATTTGACATAGATGTGTTCTGGGATTCCAGAGTTGCAAATAGTTCACAAGGGTCTTCAAAGGGTTCCGAGGTGATTGGACTTTGAAGTAAAAGACAGGCTCGATTGATTGGATTTGGTTAGCTTAAACTAGCAAGCAGTGTCATTTGAGAAATGAGTCTAAATTGCAGTTATGACGCCAAAGGTCAAAGCGAAGGGGAGATGCAAAGAAGCTAGTGCTGTCAAGATGGAAACTGATGGAGTGCATTTTATAGCCAAACAAGACGTGATGACAAGATCGAATGACGGGAAGTTTATGTTGTACTAGTTGTGACAGTGGCTGAAGCTCTTCAAAGCTGGCCTGTTTGACAAGAGGTAGCTATGCTGTTGATGGTAGAGTTTAGGGGAACATCCTGTTGCGAACTATCTGCCCTACTAGAACTCCAAAAACCTGCAGTATGAGTGTGCAATTCGGATCATGGGGTGTGGCAGTTGTTCATGTTAGAGGAAGTTGATCCCAATCCGGTTGACCAGGATTGAGCCAGAGATTGAGTTTAACATGACTTAACTGTCCAGGGAGACGGAACAGAAGAACTGACTGATAGCAAGTGAGAGATGCTGTTTCTCTGCAGATCGTGGAGCGCTGAGGTCAAACAAAAATAAAGGGCTCGATGTGGCTTGGCGTGGTGAGAATAGAGCCGGAAAGCTGGGTGTGACGGGGTACCACATGGGGAGCATGGTAGGGTTGCATGGGATGCAGAAGAGGGGCAGTAATTTCATGGTCAAGTGTGCCCTGGTATGTGTCCTAATTGAACTGCCGCAGCAAGCTGTGCTTTGGAAGCAGCATGGGTGTGGATTTTTGGTAGATCCATGCCTCTGACTTGGGCCGCATCTAGAATAATATCCTGTTTCCTGCCAGTAGGTATGAAACTGTTTACAGAAAAAAGTGTACGCAAACTCTTTGGAGGTAAGCTCTCTGGAGCAGGTGGATGTTCTCTTGATAAGGTGAGATCTGTTGCGGTCTACAAAGTGTTTGATTTGTGGAGCTGAAGCATGGGAGATGAAAGAGTTATGATGACAAGTGAAAGGATTAGCTGAGGGTTGCTGGCTGCTGTGGTTAGTGGAAGTAGATAGTTGGGGGTGCTGACATCCCAGTGCCAGGTTCCCCTGCTAAGGGTGGCTGATGAAGCTGCTGAAGTTGGATGGCCTGGGTGCTGATGACTCAATGTGGTTTGTTCTGTATGATGTAGGCTGCTGGTGCTGTTGCTGTAAACCCTGATAAGAGGTGGAGGCCCCGGAATTCTGTTGGTTGACATCCTGTTTTGCTTTGGTACTGACTTTCTGCTGTCTTGAGCTGGAGGATGTACATAAACTGTCCCCTTAACAGTGGTGCTGATGTCACACCATGCATGATGCATCACTCCATCACTGACGATGCTGAGTGAAGAGAATATGGGTTGTGTGGGTATTTATGGAAATCCTACTCCTGAAACTCATTAGCTAATGATGTACATCATTAAGTACCTGGATATGGCCCAACTTTTAGCTTTGCTGTGGCAGCAAATATTTTCCTGTGGCCAAAAAAGCATTTTTCCCACAGGCCACCATTATTAAAGCGTCTGTCAAACTGTAA
>JAPMOB010199774.1:0-16025 GCA_029875015.1 Lepomis gibbosus
GTGTGTGTGTGTGTGTGTGTGTGTGTGTGTGTGTGTTGGCCAGTGGTGCAGAGGCTTTGTGCTGCTGGTTACTGCTGGTCGCAGTTACTTTTCCCTCCTTCTCTCTCCCACCAAGCCTTGCTCTCCACCTGCACCCTCTACAATCTCTTACACTTTCTGGTTCAATATATGGCCTGTCTTTCTCTCCATTTCTTTTTTATCAGTGCTCACCTTCATACACAGCTCTTCCCATTGGCCGTGGAGTTGTTCCAGCTGCTGCTCCAGCAGAGCCGAGTCCCTGGCCGTGACGTACTGGGACAGGTCCGTCTTCATGGTGGTTAATTCCCTCAATCCACTGGCCAGACGCTGCAGAGAGAGCTCCGTCTCCTGCATAACACGCACATAAACAGGCAGTTCAACACCCTGTCAGACAGCCATGCACAAGCTGTGTGTTCATGCTTCTCTCCCTCTTTCCTCGCTTGGACCGTCCAGATTAAAGGGCTATGGACGGGACAGGGGGAGGGTAGAACGGGTAGAAAGGGGGAGGGGAGTGAAAGCATGGGGGTATTAAATAAGGGAAAGGGGGGTAAACTCAGAGGCGCTCTGTGGTAGGATTGGGTGCAGGCATGTATGGGAGTTGGGGAACTTTGGTCAGTTTAAGAGCAGCTGACCTGTTCGGTTTTCTTCCAACGGATTCATGTTGCTGATTTATTGGAAAGTATTTGGCAATTTTCTGCATTAATGCCCTACACATTGTGCAAAGATAACCAGTTTTCAGACCATGGAAAGTCTGGTATTATATCAGGTTATGCAACAGTCAGTTCTTATTGCCTGTTTTTCTGCAAAATCAAACATGAATACTGAGAAGTAATTTGGCCATTAGATTTTTTGAATGTTTGGTATTTTGCAGAAAATAAATGCTAAATGCGGTTCTGCTCTGTTAACATAAAGAGTCTCTTCAGTGTCCTGCTGGGGTTGTGTTGATACGGACTAACATTGTAGCTCCAGGAACATGGCTTGGATTTTTTAAATACCAAGTGAGTCCATGTGTCAATATATGGTCACTATAGTGTATAGTCCTTGGAATAATGCATTTTCATTTTTAGTTTTTTTTCTGTTCAATTATATTTTTGCAAACTGTATTTCACACATAAAGGCCTAAATGCTGCTCCAAAGTGTTCTCCATACGGCTAAAAAACTAAATTATGATGGGGAAATACTTTTATTCATTTATGTTTCATTGATCTAAAAGAAGCTACATTTCTGTCCTCTTGTTAACTTTTACAGAGGAGCAATTGAAAGTATCCTGACTGGAAACATCACAAACTGGCATGGGATGTGCACGGCCCAAGACAGGAGGGCTCTGCAGCCAGTGATTCAAACTGCTCAGAAGATCAGAAGATCATTGGTAACCATCTCCTGAGCATCAGTGATATCTGAGAGTTGAGGTGCCTGCCTAGAGCCCAGAGGATACTAAAAGACATCACCCACTCCAGCCACAGACTCTTCACACTGCTGCCCTCTGGCAAGAGATAGAAAATCTGATAGGTTGTAAAATGATAAAATGTATCTACCTAGTAAACTTTAAATATACATTGAGTGTAAACCACTGGAATCAGCCTGTAAAATACAAAGGACATGATCTCAGTGTCTCCAGTGACCTGTCTTCTGACATTTTTAGCCGCTAGCATTATTCTAAAATTGAGTAAATAAGGAACTGTAGGTACTCTGGCAGCTTTGCGTACACTGAATTGTATAAAATATATTACAGTAACTGTAAAAGACTGTTTTGAACTACGTTACTTGTTTCAATAGTAGGCAAAGGTGAATTTAAATACAATTTGTATTTATTTATTTATTTATCTATCAGGGAAAGATTATATTTCTCACAGTACTTTGGATATTTTTGTATTACCACTCAACATATTGTAATATATGCTGTAGTTTCCCATGGAGCGCCAGAGCCACCAATGTACCAGGAACAAAGGGATCATTTCTGTGTCAATGTTGTTTTATTAAGGGTCCAGTTGAAAAAGGTTGATAACGTTTAAAATGTCATGTGTTTCTTTAAAAATAAACAACATTTTTCCATTCCTTTATATTTTGGATATATAATCATCATCATCATAATAATATTAGGAATACAGTCATGGTTATACACAGACTACCTGTATTGTAATTACCTGAAGGTGTTTCTTGTCTTCTGAGCTGTAGGGCCTTTCTGGCAGCGTCTGTTTTATCATGACTTTCAGCTCATCCAGTTCAGACATGATGCTGGTTATCCCATCCTGACACTGAGAATACTTCTAAATAATCAGCAGCACACAGACGAATGAGATGTCTGGAGTCAAACATCTGACAGTTTTATGAAAGCAAAAAGTGTACTCATTACCTCAATAAATCCAAATGTTAAACAACAATAATATCACTTTTCTGACAGACCAAGTTAGTCTCTTCCTGTCAGTTCTACTTTGTCCATTAATGCTGCTCTCTGTGTGATCTTTGACATGTTGCTCAGAGGGATTTCTCTTTTTCCCGGGTGGATTAAGTTTAGCTTATAAAGGGGTTAACACAACTTTCCCTGACCTTGCTCAGCCTGGGCATCAAAACATTCAGATGCTGTAATCAACACAGCTCGTAAAGCTGGGCAGCCCTTTCTGTAATTCAGACTGATCAGTGATCAGCCAGAGGTTGGAGTAAAACGCCTTTTCACTAAAATATCAGCAATGGTATTTAAAGTATTAACCGAACAGCATTTGTCCAACGTTTCTGCCTGACAGCCAAATTTAAAAAAAAGAGCAATATTGGCATGCTTTGCTCCTACACGTGTGTTTATGTGTAGCACTAGAGTGTGGAAGTGATGAATGGAAGGGACAGCCATTGCTAACCAGCTGTCTCTGCATGTGGATCATGGATAGATTTGAGCTTCTCTTTGATCCGTCTTGTGGCGTGTGTGTGTGTGCGTGCGTGTGTAGGATCAGATTCTGGATATGGGTCATGCAAAGCTGACACCTCCTATGTCCTTGTTAATAGTGTAACATGTGCTCTTCTTTTGGGTTTTGTCAGTACTTGATATGCTAAAATTCTGAGCTAAAATCTCCATGTTTCACCAGATTCTCCTGCCAGGACAACTAACATCCGCAGCAGAGCAACGTTATATTTCTGTGCAGTATTGAAAAACAATTTCTGAATATTTCTATATTCTGGAGTTATGTTAAGACAATATCTTGACAATAAACTTGTTTTGTCAAATGTAACATTGGAAATTAACCTTAAATATTAAAGTAATAAATATGGGAGTCATAGGCTTTGATGGAAATACGACTGTTACCTGAACTGTTGTGCTGATTAGGGCTCTTCTCCTCTCCAGCAGTGAGGTGGTTTGTTCCCAGGCCTCCTGTACGGCCCGGAGCTCTGACTGCAGTCGGCTCTGCCACTCAGACCCGGCCATGGTTTTACATAAATGCCTGCCAGCCTCCAGAGTCTGGGTGTACACGGTGGCGTGCAGACCCAGAGCATCTTCCACACACTGTGAAAGATGTAGGGAGACGCAGCTTGTTGTCTGGCATTCTGAATACATTAAAATATTACATTTGGCACACAATTGTATTTTTCCCGCCACTGCGAAAAGAGTCGAAGCTTTCTGTCTATTAAGCTGACAGACACAATTAGGACTATGGTACATTTTCTCGGCATCCATACATACTAACCTGGTAATTATCTGTGCAGCTCCGTAGCTGATGCAGTGTACAGAGAGCAGGTCCAGCAGGGGGCAACAAAGGGTCAATGTCCCTCAACAACTTCCATAAAACTTTCAAGCCATGATGGTAGACTCTCCACTGGCCCAGTTGTTCTTTTATCAAGGACCTATGCTGGCTAGCCAGAGCCACAGAGTTGAACCAGTTCTCCCTCATACAGTTCACTTGTGCCATGAGTTTAGATCTATGCAAAGAGCAACAAAAGAGCTTCAGCTTTGTTATGAAACAATAACTAACAATCAGTAGTAAGGTTTTTGAAATGGAATTTACCATAATAAACTTTCCTTGTAAAAAAAAACACACATAAAAAAGGTAGAGGTATAAAGCAAAAGGAGACAAATTACAAATGGGTCTGTCAGTTTATTCACAGTCATTTCTAAATCAACACAACATCAGCAGGATTTTTAAGCCTGTTTAATAGCCTTAAGTAGCAAGGGAAAGAGAAGAAACTTTCCTTTAGCTCCTTTAATAGAAATGTAAGAGCTTTCCAAGTTTTCAAAACACTGCATAAAATGATTTAACGAAGACATCCCACTGTTCCAGGGAAGAAAACACCTGCACACACTGCATTTTGTTGTGTGTTGGCGTACACCCAGAATGTACGATTAATACAAGAAAGGAATGCTTCTGGAAAATCTCAAATCTAATCTAATGAAGACTTCAATCAATACCCACTTATAACACAGATTACTACCACAGGTTTTCTCTCGTATTACACTCAGCTGAACATTTTTTAAATACAGGTGCCAACAAGATACCTTCCGGTTTGGGTCCAAATATTAAAAATAAGAGTAAAACACTTCATTTATCCACAAATGGTAGATAAAGTACTTCATCATCATCGTCGCGTCATAGAGCTGTATACCTCTGCTGTGACCAGGTATCATATGTCCTGTCAAGATTTAAGTCTTAGTTCCCCTATTTTTACTGAACTTTTCCTTTCAGACCACTCATCATCATGACCTTGAACACTGAAAGCAAAACAATAGAGAGAATGACTGTGATCTCTGCGGTGTAACGAGAGACATCGATACTGGGCGGAAGTATTTTGATTTAGTTTTTCTCTAAACAAAAAGCTGTAAGCAGTCAGTGCATGGTAGGAAGCGCACCAGAAGACAGCCTGTAAGTTGCTGGTATAGCAGCTAAGTTAATTTCAAGTCCCCCACAAAATTCCCCTAGGACTGAGTATACTTATTCTAGTCGTTAGAGGAGAAGAACCAAGGCAAAATAGAGACTAAAAGAAAAAGCGGTCTCATTATTTTAGATTAAAACTAAAAGCTCATTAAGATTATTACATGTTTAAAATGTTTTTAACTGCCATTTAATTTCTTCAAAGACGTTTGCTTAACTTACATTTTCACACCTGTTTCTTTTTCCACAGACTCGACTGCATGACAGAGAATACCCTGCAGAATCTGATGTCCAATATTCATTCCAGCCTCAAGCCTCTGTGGGTAAGAGAGAGAACAACAGGAGAGAGAACGCAGTGAGATAGATCAAATCTCCTTTTAAACCTTGACTGATTTAAAGAAGTTAAAGAATGGCACTCAAGCTTCCTAATGTGCTGCCATAATCACAGTGACACATTAGACTAGCACTTGTGCTGATGAGTTCATTACTTCAGCTACTGCAAGCCTAATTAACAAATTTATCTTTGTCAACATGCTTGTCATTTAAAAATGCATGAGCAGTATACAGATTATCTGTTTATCTAGAGTTCAGACTAATCTGCTGATGTAGGGGAGGGAAAGCCTTTACCCACAAATAATTTATCAACAAACAAATTAATTTTTATATTTCTCACAACAAATGACAATAGCTGGCCAGTTAACAGGGTGATAATCATTTAAATTAGAGTATTATTAGTTATTTGTCATTTCTGTGTCCCTACTGCCCAGAGGATTTCAGAAGTGAAGTCCTAATGCCATTTGGACATTGGCTCCGGTTGGTCAGATACAAATCTAATTAATGTCTTAAAGTGTGTTGTACCTGATGGACAGTCAGCATCTCTTGGAGGCTGGAGTAATTTTCAGTTTTTTTGGACATTAATTGCTCCTCAAGCTTCGTCTGGATAGATGTCAGGTTCTTACACCTTTCCTGAAAGCTCTGAGAATGCTGATGCTCAGCCTGCAGCTCTCTGGAAAGAAAAAAATGCACACATCCACTGTATTTTATCAGAAAAGAAGGCACAATCATTCATTCATTCACTATAATTGTTTATTTAGAATGTCAGTAGAAAATAAAACTATACATTGATGTAACAGCTCTAACATTTTGTACTCCTCAACTCAAAGGATTAGTTACACGTTTTCAAGTCATTACAGCCTTGCACAGCTTGTAAAATGACAGGGGCTTAATAGCACACATTCTGCAAAAAGCCAGAATAACTTAATGTCTCCACCAAAAAAAATATTGGTTACATCTCTTTTTTGGCAAAATGTTCTGCGAACCTTCAAAAAGCAACAATGAGAAAATACACAATTGCACAGTATGGATTTTTATTTGTGCATCTTTTTGAATTGAACTTTCTCACCTGTTCATGTCAGACAAGTGAGTCATGCTTTCAGCCCAATGCTTGCTGAGCATGTGCAGTCTTTCTGTGTCATTTTTCTTAAGGGTCACGTAGACACTCATCTCCCTGACGTCAACGAGTGACGGAAACAGATCACTGAGCTCCAAGAGAACCTGCTGCACATCCAAGACAAAAAAAAAATAGCACATTTTCAAATTGCTTTAGATCAGGGGTTTTTAACCCACGCCCCCTTAACACCCCACCCAGAGTCAGCCCTATAAGACTCGACATTCTGATCCTCTGTAATATCAAGTAATATTGATAAAGAAGTAAATGATAAGTTGATACTAATGTACAGAAGAAACATACAGGGAAGTTGATTCATGGGGAATAATTGGAATTCTGACCAACCTCCACAGACTCAGTGTGATTCAAGCTGGCCTTGAGTTTAAGCTGGTTGTTACATATCTGCTTTTCAAGCGCCTCCAGTTGAGCAAGAAATTGTTTCTGTTGCTTCAAATCCTCCTGAACACAGAGAGAAATGGGATCATGTTGTTATCATACTGGATTTGTGAAATTTGAACATCAAAATTCATGAAAACTTATCTCCATACTTTAGACACTTAATGGATTCAGTTTTAAGATGATAGATAGCTTTTTGTTCTACAGATGACATTTCATCAATTCTTGAACTGTGAGTGAAGATGGACTGAGTCACTACTATTAAAAGAAACTGTAGATAAAATCTAATTTTCTGCTATTGTCGTTAAATTAAGGTGATATTGGGACTTATTTCCTCACCTGAAGACTTTTCTTTTTTGTTGACATTGCCTGGCTCAACAGTAGGACATCACGTGACAGCAGTCTGGTCTCTGATTGGATTAAATTTGCGGCAACTGGTTCTAAGCGTCCAATAAGAGGCTTGGAAGCTGCGAGAACATCTCCCACTCTGCTTTGCAAATCCTCAGCAGCATCCTGCAACTTCTGGCATTAATGAGTGAGACAGAAAAAAAACAGATTAAAAAATGAGAACAAGAAGACAGGACAGCAAAGGAGAACATATGTATCCATTTAATCCTAATTACTGCTTTTAATGTGACCTTTAATAATTTAGTATTTACTGCTTTCATTTTATCTTTCCATTAATGCTTTTTAAAAAACTAAAAAGGTCATAACACAGTAGCTGCATTTGGAAATGGAACAGAAATATCTTGTTTTGAACAAATAGTGGAACACCTTTCAGAGTATTTTTGATGGAATGGGAAAAAGACATGAAGGGAGGCCCTAAGACTTTGTTTTTTTGCATGAATGTGCAAAACAACACTTACTGCTAGACTACACAGGCGCAAGAAAAAGAGAGACTATTACTGATAATTCTGCTCAAAAGTACATGTTGTCTGCTCCTTTCCGAGAATAGGAGGCCTGCCATTGGGAAAAACATTCAACTCAGTTGTGTAGGTAGCACATAGCCTCTCTGAATCAGCTGGGAATTGACAATTCTAAGAAACTGCATTACCGTTTAAAAAAAACAAGAGGTCTAATATGCATGTTATCCAGCTGATTCTGTCACCTCTCAGTCACATTCAACAATTAGAAAAGTTTAAAATACATCAGATTTACAAGTAAACAAGTCGGTGTTGCTGACATGAATGTATAAAGACATGTCCTGTTGACATATGTGGAGGTTTTAAACAAACAAAACACAAGTATGTTAACTAACACCACATTTCAAAAGGCTGTAAAAGCAGTTGACTGAAAAGTAACAATGTCTAAGTACATATATTCAAACAATTCTTTCCTTTCCAAACTCTGCTAAAAGCACCCTGCACTCACCTCCACAGAGTGAACCACAGCCTGAGTGTCCTGTTGAGATGAAGCTCTCGACAGCCCCTCGCACTGATGGGACAGGTTTTGGAGGTGGAGGGAACATTGATCAAAGAGGTGAATGTACTCCTGCCAGAGGGAAAGTGTCTCTCCGGTCTTTATGTGCTCGTCCTTTAGCTCCTGCACTACGTCCTGCCACCTGACATGAACACAATACATGTGCTTCATAACTAACATATAACTCTATTAATATTTATGTACATTAAGGCTACAATTGTCTGATTAAGCTGTAGTGTATGGATTTATTGATTTTTCTAAAATGAAAATGAGAAAAGGACAGTGTGTGCAATCTGAATACATAAAGATGGATAAAGATCCATAAATCTACTGTATGTTTTTGTGGTTACAAGTAACAGCATAATGGAACTGACATAATCGGAGCTTGGTACTCTTATTTCACAAAGTAAGTACACAAAGCTCTTCAGCTCTTCAGTTTTATAACAGCACACAATAAATCATTTTAAGATAATATTATTTACTATTTTTACTTTCTTGATGTACCCATTTGTGGGGGTAAAGATAGCTTACCATAGTTGTAGTAATTTATTATAGATAATAGATATTATGTATGCATTGCTATCATCTGACACCATGTATTTCCAAAACTTCAACATATCATGAGCTAAGTAAACAGCCCTGGTTTTAGCTTTGTGACAATGCATTTTTCAGTTAATCTAATGGATCCAATGTTTTTCACACTATTCGAAAAACTAAAAATGTGACTCTTTTTTGTCTTGAATTTGATCCACAGATCCCGTTTTGGAAATGTCAGGCCACTGACCGTTTTCGCTCTTCTTCCATTTGATCCTCCAGTGCCTGTGCTGTTCCATGATGAAGAGTCTTCACTAGACTCTGAAAGGATTTGTCCAAGGATGCCCAAAGCTGCTTCCCTTTTCTGAACTTCTCCTGGAGTTGCTGTGCACAAAAACACTTTCACTTCAGAGGTGCATTTACTTCCCCAAACTTGTCTAAATTGTAGCTGAAAAGCTGTCAAGCAAGTTGATCCAAAATCTAAAAGGCTGAAACAGCAAAAATTTGACCGTAATTAATGTGATCATCATTGTTATGATATACAACGTGATTTTTTCTTCTTGCAGCTGTAAAGCCTTCATGTGCACATGTGTACAAGATCTGATGGTCAGTGCTTTTGCTCACCTGGAGTAGGTCCTTGTATCCGTCTGCCTGCTTCAGTGAGAACAGAGACTGATACTGTAGAGCACAGCGCAACCTAGTGGTGTGCAGAGAAACCTCCCTCAGATTGCTGTCAAAACAACTCCACTCCTCCACAGTCTGTTGTAGAGCTGGTCTCAGAGATTCCATCTGCAATTTACCATAAAGGAAGACAGAATGATGTTTGGTAATGCTTTGTCTTGTTACTTTCAAATATATGAGGGCTACAGTTGAGTTAGAGGGTATTAGTGGTTTGTACCTATCACGGAGAGCTATACTTTTAACAAATTGCATATTTGCTGATTTGAATTGATCGAATAATTCATTTTGCTGACTAGCATATGCTTTTATGTGTATTCAGTTTTGTGTAACTTTTACAAAAAAAACAGAATGTGTGCTATTATTTTTACCTGTTGACAGAGATCTCCACAAACATGACAAACACTCTCTGTCTGGCCAGAGAAGGCGATATCACAAGGGTGATCCTCATCCTTTTCAACATGCACTCGATTGGCTTTCAAATCCTGCAAAGCTGCAGCCTCCTCCTTTACTTTTCCCACAACAGCCTGGAAGAAAACCAGAGCAGTGACAGATCAGAGGACAGCGGCAACAGGGACAGTTCAAACGTGTACCTGCTTTCATCCTGTTAATGTACCTCCAACTCCAGTAGAGCTTTACGAGCCAGAGTTTGACCGGTGGCTTGTCTCCACTGATTCAGCTGCTTTTTCTGCTGTTCTATCCAGCCATGAAGACGATGTAACTGCCTCTCTCTGTCTGCACAAGTGTGATGTATCTGTTCAGCTTCACAAATCTGAAGGGGACAAAAGCCAAACAGTGGCTGATTCATGTGTAGAAATAAAAGTCAGAAAAGTTATTTATTTTTGGACAATTTGAAGAGTCACAAAGTTCAAGCTTTTTCTGTTGTTTTTGGCATAAAATGAATTATGTTTATGGTCCGACTAATGGGTTCCACTGATTATATAAACCATCAGTCGATAATTGTGCTGATAAAACAGTTTTGACTAAACATTAAATTACTTCCACTGGATTATCTGTCAATATAACTTACATCGATTTCAAACATTAGCAAGTTAGCATAGCCAAAAAAAATCCTTCTCTGTGTGTATACAACTGCTTTGCTAGCTTATCCTAGATATGATATCTAGGTGATATCTAAAATTTTAGACTAGAAAATAAAGAGAAAGTTACATTCGGATCATTTAATTTCAGCTTCCACAGGTTGTGGTCTTTCACTGTATATTGGCAGTTGAAGAACAGACCTGGCTCTCCAGCTCTCTCTGAAGGTGCAGCCACTGTAGTCTGAGGGCGCCAAGTTTCTCGGCAAACGTTGTACGTTCGGAGCAGAGAACCTGGGTGTCCACTCCCACCACCTGAGGCCCAGTCTGGCACAGGAAATCAAGAAGGAGCTGCCCATTGACCATGCCTGCCCTGAACTCCTGAGAAAGAGCATTATATAGACAGAAATCAATACAAACACATATATAAAAGAAAAAAATATATAGTTATCATATATTTGCATACAATCCGTATATCATCCACCTCTAATATCACCTCTGACTTTGTTCTGATTCACTGCCCTACCAGAAACACATTCCCTTGTAATATGCACATTTCCCTACTGTTCCTTAGTGCCGTAAAGCTGTTTGCATTAATAAATATTTGCTTTCTCTTTAGTCTTTGCCTTTCAAATATTTATTTGAAACAAATTTTGTCAAAATTATACTAGTCATTCCTAAAACAAAAGAAAGACAATTATTAAAAATCTATCTTTCCTTCCTTGTATGGTTGGCTGATTTATCTTGTAGACATATCGTAACTGCAGAAAATATTAGGTCTGTGAGGGGAAGGGATGCTGAAACCCAGTGCTTATTGACTCAATGTCAAGCAATTTAATCTAAATTGAGTAGACAGTCAAGGTTTAAAGTAAAAGCACTGAAATAAACATTCCAATATAGCCACTCTTGAAAGAGATGCGCAGTAGGGCTATTAAGTACCTGGTAGTGCTGCAAGATTTCAGTGATCTGAGCGGCATCTTTGGCCTTGAGGACTGTTTCTTTCTCTTGGCTCAGCCGAGGCTCCAGCTTCTTTAGCCAGTCCTCCAGGTCAGACAGCAGCTTCACCGGTGGCCACGCTGCCAGCAGCCGCTAACGGACACAAGACAACAGAGGAGAAAGGGATTTTCTCTTTACATGAGCACTTGATCCTTTCTTAAAAATGTTGTACTTATCCAGCTAGATAGTCATACAGTAAACAGTTCTATTACAACTGACTTTTGTGCCTGTCCAAATTTTCTAATTTAAAAAATCTAATTTATTATATTATTAAAAAATGTATAATATTTGGTAGATGAGATCTTTTCATCATCTCCTGAGGTGATTGCCAAAGTGTTACAAATCTAAATGAACCTTCTGCAAGACAAACTTGGCAAGACTGGTGTAATTACTATAATCTAGAATATCTGGTTCCATTCACCGGTGATAAATGGTGAGGAAAAATTGAAAAAGTGTCCTTCACCTCCTTTGTAAGTCCTCCCAAATTCTCTGTCCTCAATCACCCCAAAACTGATTTCAACAGGGTTTACACTCCCCTTCAGGAGGGGATTCTTCAATGTCTAATTATTTTTGAAAACTAACAGCATGCCCATGGAACTTGGACCATTGCATTTTAATTAATAGAAGGACTAGAATATAATGATGTTCAAGATTTATAGGACATTGGGTCCAAAATTTGGAAAAACTGAGTGACTATGCGAGATCACTGCATTTATTTCAGGAAATTATAAGACAGTGTAACAATTCATCTTAACATTGGGTGTTTTTTCTCCAGCAGAGGGTGAAACTTGTGAATACTGTACCTGCTGCAACCGGTCTTGTATCTTGGACAGGTCAGAGGTCAGCTGGCTCCAGTTGACCTCCAGCTTGGCGAGCTGAGCTCTTAGCCTGGGACAATCAGCTTCCCTCAGGCGGAGCAGCCGAGTGGCTTCCCTAGATACAGATGCCCTTGCCTTTGATATGACTTCAATCTCCATGGAGAAGTCCTGGGTGGGTGTGGTGTCAGAAAACATGTCTATCAGTGTTAATTTCAGTGTCAACCCATGCATTCTTAGATACAGCGAGTGGCTGGTAAAGCCTGTAACGACTCGGTTTAAATATCTCTGTCGTCAACACTTAGATCCTGATCTGCCACTTACATCAGTGTTGACAGTGTGTTGTTGTTTTGAAGCATATTGTTTTGTGTGCTACATTGTTTTAACATTATGTTTTGTTACTTTCACCTGCAGATTAGTGCTGCTCTAAAATGATTCAAATTGCCAAAATGACAGAGAAAACATGTTTTTTTTTCCCTTGGGTGAAAAGGCCATAGTTGTCAATAGTCATTCTGTATGTAAGATTATATAAATATGCTGAGTAGACAAAAATCCATACCAGCAGCTTGATAAGATTGTTGTGAATTGATTCCTGGTTTAGGTCAGGGGTGTCAGCCAGGTTTGACCAAGTCTTCAAACATTTATTGGCACCAGCCAGCCATTCACTAACTGATGCAAAGTCAGTCTGGAATCTGTGGGGAGGGTGAGAAAGACAGATAGCTCATCCAGTGGGGCAGAACATGACTGCTCATTAACTAAAAGGGAGTTAAGGACATAGGCATGAGTTCAACACTGAACAAGAATAACCATGTGAGACAACAGATGTTGCTATAAACTGACAACTTTTAGGATGGATGAATTTAGGAATTAATCCAACAAATCAATACAATTTTTTTCACAGTGCAAACCCCAAATAGGACAGAATAACCTGGGACCTCATGAGATAACATTTGATCCTAGAATAGTGTTTCTATTTGCTTTAAAAGCTCTGGAGTAATCAATAACTTTGGCACAATATTTCTACTGAGACAACAACATTTGTCCAACTGTTGTGTCCAACAGGCAATAATTAACTGTCTACACTGATAGATAACAGGGTTTTTTCCTGCACAGAGAAATTTTTAACATTTCTTGTTGCAAGATAATTTGCAGATAACCTTTAGCAAATGCTTTCAAAAAGTGGTGGGGACAAAATCATATATATCATATATAATCAATATACAAGTCGTTTGTGCTTGAAGTGTGCCGGTATTCAGCGATACTGTCACTTTTACACACAATCTTTGGCGTATCTTCGGCACCGGGACTCTACTCTGCCCTCTCCAGATCACATTCTCTGGGCACTACGTGACGCTCACCTGTTCCCGTTCTCTCCTGCCCGCTAATCTCAGCAGGAGGGAGATCGGAGACTTTCATGCAGCCTTGTGCATTAGTTGGTCGTCAGTCACTTTTCGTGAACCAACCAATTACAGCCAGGAGGAGGCGGGACATTTAAAAAAAGGTTGTGGCACTACAGCCAAAGTCCTCTCTGCTATAGCAAACTTTAGAAATGTTGAACTCGTTGTTCTGTATGCACAGTTTCTATTAGTGACAAGTTAGTAATTTGCATTAAAAAATCAGAGACTGACCACCTTGTAGAGCATTTTTCTTACACAATAATTTAATGATTGAAAACAACCCACAAAAATGAAACTGCTGTTTTTTCCAACTGGAATTAATATTATAGGCTACTTATGGTAAGCTATAGTAGCAGTTCATACCTTTGCTCCTCCATGTTGTAGATATATTTTGTTTATCAAATGGTCCGAAATAACAAGAAAATGTATACATTTCGGGCGTAAGGTAACTTATTTCCTTTACTGTATGTGTACCGATCATGCTTACTATCCCGGGAAGTCACCCCTATTCTGAGCCAGGAAAAAGCCTGGATAATAAGTCTTCTAGATTGCTTAATTTGGAAGATGGTACTTTTGAGCTTGTCCCACCTGGCCTGGCTGTCCTGTATATCTCTGCAGCATTGAATCTCCTGTTCTGTCCGCCTGTAAGCGCTCTGCCATCGCAGCTCCAGGGCGCCTCCTGCATGACTGACTAGGGCAGCGAACTCTGGCTCCATCTGCAGCACCTTCCCCTGATCCAGGAGCAGCTGTAAAGCAACTCTGCTCTCATCCAGCTGGACCAATGTTTGCTATGTGAAAAGGAGAAGCATCAGTGCTTACAGTGAGTTTCCATCAAGCTCCATGAGATTCTCTTGACAAGCCAATTCCACACAGAGACAGCATGAGCCAACTGTTATGCAAAGTAAAAAATGGTGAAAATGGTGGGTTAAGGAGCATGAGTGTGTGAATTGGCAGAGGATGACAGAAAGGTCAAAAGAGAAAAAATGATAGAGCAGATAAGAAACAATAAGGGGAAGAAGAAAATACAAGAAAAACAAACCAACTATATGACTGATTTTGAAATTGTAACTTGTAAAGAGGCCAAAAAGTGTAGGATTCATGATCAGACCTATAGGAATCAACAGGGTTTTTACCTGGCAGGCATCTTGTCGGTGCTGAATCACCTTCTCGTCGTCTCCCTCTGGTTCCCCACTGCTGATGAAGGCTTCAAGATCATCCAGCAGCCTGCCCAGCCGACCACAATTATCCTCCCACCGGGTCCACTCCTGCAGCAGGTCCAACCATAAACCCACATGTCAATTTTACCAATTTAGTTTGTGAACACAAACACTGTTCATGTATTAATTCATATGGCCCTCAGCAAATGTGCATGACAAACCTGGATCCTCCTTTGAGAAGCTACTTCCTGTTCCAGAGCCTGTTGCTGCAAAGCTTTAGCTCTGACTTCCAACTGTACTCGCTCATCCTCTTGACACCTGAGCGCTTCTGGCTCACATTGGAACAGATGCTGTACAAAACCCAGCTGAGACCTGAGGACCTGTAGGAGCTTCTGGATCACCAAGAGACCAGATTTATGACAGAAGTGAAGTGAAATAAAGTACGCCAGACAAATGAGGCAGGAGAAGCAACACAAACTGAATGTGACTGAGGTCTAAATATCTTTTTGGTAAGTCTGATCATTAGTTGTTTGAGGTTGTTTTAACACACCATCATTAAGAGGATTCTACAGACTCTTGGGAAAGTGCCTAGTTTAAATCCGGCCTCTGTCTGCCTGTTGAAGAACTTGCTGAAAGCACAGTGAGATACCTTGTGTCTGCAGAGAACGGCTTGAAGTTGGCTGTGGTTGTGAATCTGGCTCATCTGCCCTTCTGTTATGCATTCTTCACCCAGTTCCAGGAGACGAGTTATCCCCTGAAGCAAGGACCGGGAAGCTTGCTGTAGCTTGGCATTTCCCCCTGGAATCTCCCTCAGATGTCTGCCCAGCACACACTGCTGAGAGATGCAGAAAAAGTACAAAGTTTAAGGAAAATTCTATTAACTTTTGAAACATTGATCCTGTGACACCCCTACTTTCATATTAGTCTGTAATTATGACAAATAAATTGGTGGTTTCTTTTTATGCTAGGGGTGTAGTCAAAGTCATATTTTAGTACATATTATTCGTTATTTATATATTTTTTAAGGAAAACTGAAATGAAAGCCGTTAATTATGGCATCCACCACATCAGGTCAATACATTTTAAATTCAAATTAGTCTTTATCCAATGATAATGTAGCAGTTACGGATTTCAAGGGTGAAAATTTCAGCTCTTTCAAAGAAGCTCTTAAATTAGGCCTTTCATGTAATGTAATATTGTTGTAAGTTGTGATTTATTACACATGTTCCCTTAGTTATAGCATTGTACATATACAGAGGCACACGCACACACACGTGCACA
>JAPMOB010199787.1:0-10934 GCA_029875015.1 Lepomis gibbosus
TTCTCATCAATCTGCTACAGCTACTGTTTTCCTACACATAAGCAAGTAGTTTTGTTTCCAAAATCAAGTCAAACCTCAAACAAATGAAAACAATGTACACATGTTTCATGTATTAATTTGATGAACGTTACTGTCTCCTCATCAGTCCACACGGACGTGATGTTTTGTCTTCAGTTTCTGTCGAAGTCACATGCTTCATGCACATCATGACTAAAGTCTGTTTCCATTGCACTTTAATGCACTTTAATTCCACCTCAGTCACAAACAGGTCATACTGAGAGAGGTGAGACGTGATAATGGTTCAGATGGGGGTAAAGGTGCATACCTGGAGATGATCTTTCCTCGAAGGTATTCATGCTGTCGCTCCTGGTTGTGCATGCGAAAAGCTCTATAAACCTGGTGTACACTACCTGCTCAGCACTAAATAGAAAGACAAAGCGACTATCTGGAGAACATAGGGAAGCATTTAGCAGATAAAGAGCCAGATATTTCCCTCAGCAGTTGGTACAGACCAAAAACAGAGCTAAAAGAGAGTGAATATTGGACTCGCCAGGTAGCCAGAAGCATGACTCCAAATGAATGAGTGATAACAGGTGCGTTCGAGATGTCGGCGGCTGACTTTCGCTGACGTGATATTCTTAACGTGAGCTGCAGGTGACTGCAGGGGTGGGGTGTAAAAACGGCACCGTCAAGTCAGACACATTCTACCTGCACCAACTAACTTCAACTTACCAAGTTATTGTAAGCTGAGCTCAATGACTGAGACTAGGCAACAGTGTGGTTCCAACTTTGCGCAGCCGGAGAAAAGCAACTGCGGCTGCCGGACTCAGTGCATGCAGCTGCCCTGCTCACGCGAGGTTTTGATGTCATGTGACATGGTGATGTTTTGTAGCGCCAGCTAAAGTCAGACACAATTTCTAACCAGCATGACTGTTTTTAAGCCCAACAGTCAGTGCTGCACAGCACCGCATGAAGTCAAACGCACCTGAAATATCTTTTGTTCAGAACTTGTTTCGGAGGCCCCCAACTGGCCAAAAACTCAGTTAGTGCATGTTTAAGTGGCGATGGCAGAAACCCAAAGAATTCCACCTCAACATCTTGACTATAGAATATTGTCCCTGCTCAGATGGTAATGGTGTGTGTGTATATATACAGTGGCCTGTCAAGCATTAACTTACCTGAATCTGTCTCCGCTCAGGTGAGCACCAGCCTCCGCTCAGCAGTGATTCAGACACTTCTATCATCATGGGCGTGGAGGTAGGCATATCTGAAGTAGACCTGTCCATGGAGCAGGAATGTGAGGGAGCCAAATCCTGAGCCAGTCAAAGCTCAGGAAAAAAAAACAAGAATCGCCAGGAAAAGGACGAAAAGAGCAGGACCGGGTGATCGTGGCCCCTCAGCGATTCGCCACGTCTTTGGCCCCTGGAGGAAGTGACTTATCAGAAGATGGGAAAATGAGCAATACAACATAGCAGCACAAAAAAACACCTAGTTCCTTATTTACTGTGTCTGTGGACATGTTGCTTGCTCTTTTTCTAACAGTCACACCTCACACCATTTTATTGGTTTGACTGCCATGGTGACCAGACAGCCAATGTCACATTGTTCTCACATTGTGGTGGCCCAGTTTTAGTCCACGTAATGTTTTCACACCCATAAACACCCTGGCATCTGAAAAACACATACAATATCTAATGAGATGTTGTAGCCCTCCACAGTGCTGAGAAGGCAAAATTAATTTCTCCTCACTCTGGCAACATAAACCTACTGCTGGACACAATGTAAGCACAGGAGCAGCAGGGCGGATAAAAAATATGTGCAGATTGTTTGATTTCCTGGTAAGAGATCACTGCCAATATATTCCAGAAGTAATTTTACTGATGTGATAGAGACATAGCACTTACAGAGCCTATATCAACAATTTCTTCCAGCTGTTGGTGTGAATTCCCACCAGCAATGTTTCATCTCTAGACTTGAATACATGTTATTATCCCTTGAAAACTTGAAGTGTAGGTCTTTAAGTTCATGTTTGGAATATGTATGCACAAATTATGCTGTAATTTCTAAATTTCTAAATGTAATAGTTTTTGTTGCTATTTTGTGAGACCTTCATTTATAACTTCTATTTTACCAACTGAATATTCTTGGTGTTGAGATGAAATAACCAAAAGCAAGGTAGATATTTCTGTCCTCACATTTGACAATCATAGCTTGCCACAAGCAGTTTTAAGTGATGTCACCCACTGCCCTTACTGAAACTGCTGCTGATTTACAAGTTATCCCAACACACTACAGCAGTGAACACTCGCTGCTGTCTTTTAGGAGGTGAAATGTTCATGTCTGTGTTCACGCTGCTGCTAAATACAGCTGGCAAAGCAGTTGTCACTACCAAATCCTGGCAGTAGGCACATATTGTAGACAAAAGTCTTACACTTGCCTAGCGAGTCAATACAAATATGTCAACAAGTCTTTGTGCCAAGATTATCAGTAATATTTTAAACATTGCAGTTGTTTTTCGTGCACACTGATTCCCTCGGCTGTTAGACAGACTGGAATGGCACTAAAGACACAGAATAGCAGGGCTTGTAGCAGTTGAAAAAGGGGCTGCTTTGGTGGAAAACGAAGGAGCTTTGTATTGCCTGATAAACAAGATACATTTGAAATGGTAAGGATTTCATTTGAGGAATTTGATGCTCCAAGCATGGGATTTTGTTTTATGGCATGAAAAGCTTAAAGCATGAAAATGTTGTGGAATTGAGAAGTTTTTTTTGGACTCTGTCCACACTAAGCTGGAAAATGACATGCAGCCCAGCATTTTCTGGGTTTGGGGTTTGGGAAGGATCTTCACACAAACAGCCCAGGAATAAAGGTTACCAAACTGGTTTTCTAATAGCTTTCAGCTGTAAATTGAATGTAAAAATTGTAATGTAATGTAATGTATTTTGGAAATTGTTTGAGTCATAGAGAAAAGCATCTCACTTTCAGCATTAACATATTGTCCAGCTTTTATCGGCATCAAAAACAGCAACTCAAGTTTTTGAGAGAGAAACAAACCAGCTTAGTGTGAATGGAGGGCTATTACAGAGATGTATTTTTAAATGTAGCTGGCTCAGTGTGGATGTAGTCAGTATGACTGATCATTCACATTCGTCCTGTCTTACAGTTTGTAGTATAATTCAGCCTTCTATTTTTCTCTTTGTTGTTCTGTTGTAGTCCAGTCAGTCAACTCCACAGTACTTTTCACCAGGCTAATGAAATATTGAACAAGAGCAGTAGGATCTTAGATTCGATTGGATCTGTTCCCTCTCACATTCCTGTAGACTTGCACACTGATGAAGCACAGACCCACTGACTGAGTCGATGGAGCCAGTGGAATTAAACTGGAGGTTTTTCCACTTCCAGTCACTGTTTCCATTATGTCCTGGAGCCACCTGGAACTCTTATGTAACACAGAAATGTGCTCACTCCCTTGTTTGGGTCAATCATTGAAGGATCGTCGAATGTAGTGACAAATGTGTCAGTGTTTTAGGAGAGGCAAGTAGTATTTCTTTTTTTTTCTTTAAGCCTTTTGTGAGACTGTATGTTTTTGGCTATAGCTGCTTGATAGCCAAGAACATCACTTTCTGTATGATACTAGTTGAGTATTTTGGTTCTGACAGCAGTGTTTCTCTACGAAATTCTTCCAGCAGATGGGAAAAGGTTTGACAGTTTTCACATTACCTCACTTTAGATTCAACACATAGTGACCAGTTCTACATGTAACCTAAAATTTCAACATGACTAAAATGTGTGTGGTAGCATTATGGAAACACTAAATGAATGTACATTTTCATACGCCGTCTTTTAGACATTAGGGTGCCAATAGTCTGCCTGACTAACCTGTGGTTAATCATCTTTTGTGTTGTGAATGTGGATGATGATTCATGCCAGCACATCATAGATCTACACATTTCAGTCGCAACCAGCCTAATCTGGACATTTTAGCCTCCTGCGTATTCCATCACCCCACATGGATAATGAAACAGCACAATACATAAGAGAACCCAGAAACACACAACATCAGCATCTGTTGATTTCCTTGTCTTTCTTGCTTGTTCCTGCTGGCGCACGCTTTAAATTAGTGAGTCTTTCTGTCTTCTTGACTCCTTCTCACATTCACACACAAGCATAGCAAACACTTTGTCTCCATCTGACCATTTGTTGTTTGGTCAGCGTAGCAACAAGACAAAGCAAAGCACATCCGTCTTCAGTGCCAGATCACTTGATTCTGGGTGTACTGCCAGTTTCTCCAAAGTTGTATTAAGGCCTTCTTTTTACATGTTAACATAACATTTATGAGACTAAGCTATAAGGGCGTCTCTCAGTTTTTTTTGTTTACAGTGTTTCAATAACAACTCTGTTGTAGGAATAAATAGAATGTACTTATGAAGTAAGTAAAGCTTGTCCCTAATTGTACCTGCAACATAGCTTCACACTTTATTTCACATGTCCATAATTTCTTAAACATTAAAAACAGGTTTCCTGGAAAGAACAATGTAATGTAATGTTGTGCTAATTTGATGGAAAATGTCCTTAAAAGAAAATCTCAATTTAAACATAATTCATAAATATTCATGCATTGTTTGAAACTTTATTCTCTATATTTGTTTATCTGACAGTCCCTGGACAGATGTTAAAAAGACCCTCAAAATGGCATAAAACACATCTTATAAAATGTTTATACACAACATACAAAATATGCCCAAACCGCACAGTACACGTCCACCAATACATAATACCACTGAATAACATACAATTAGCTGCAATCTATACTAAATGGCTGAGAAAAAGAAACTTGCAAAGGCTGTTGAATTGTATGCTTGCCTGTTTCACGTTCAGCTGACCTGCTGTGCACTGGCTGTATTTTCCCCATGATTAGCATGAAATAATGTTGTTCTTTCAAGGAAGTTCTCAAAAGGTATTCAAAACCTATTATGAAATTATTGACCTGTAAAATAAAGTGAGACCCAACATAGTTTTATTATATGTATTTAATGAAGCCTTTCATGTATTTCATTTTGTTGGCTTGTCATGTGTTTTCTCCTGTTTGTGTAAACCTTCCTATATTGCACTTTAACCCTCCAGTGAATGGGGAGTGACTAAACTGAACGACTTGAGAAAGTCTTTTTTTATGTACAGCTTTTGAGAAAGAGGGCTACAGTATTGAACATGGCACATGACTCAGTTGTTGCTCATTGTATAATGTGGTGATCTTTTATCTGTACTATTGTGTATATGTGGGGGGATAATAAATATATTATACACTATACCCAGCAGAAATAACAAGCATTGCTATTTTGTAATATATAAGAAGAGTTATAAGATTGTATAAAAGAAAGAACTGTCCGTATGATTAGCGGTGGCCCTGTCCTTTATCTTGTCCCATGATGCATGTGTAGGAATGTCTATGATTGTGACTGTTTTTTCAACTTTGATAAACTTGTTTGTTTTACATAAGCTCAATAAAAAGTATGTTTTGCTACATAAACAGTGGTATTGAACACTATGAGAGCATGTGATGTTTGAGTGTGACTGAGTCAAGGAAAACAGAATAAAGTCATTTATTAAAAAGAAAACCATTTCATATTCAGGTGTATAGATATAGTATGGTTGTCTCTGACAACATGCTGCTACAAGATGAGCCACCAAATACTGCTCTAATTTGAACTGGTCCCTTTGTGAGGATGTCTGTCATGTTACAATGAGCCAGTGTGACATGCTTTTAGCTCTCTGTGAATAAACATCATTTTAAGGTTCCCATGAGCACTGAAGGGTATACTGAATGAAAAGAATGTAAAGTGATTCCTGACAAACTTAAGACAAGTTTATGATGCAGTAAATGAACATGAGTCAGTTATGTTAATAGTATTATAATAGACTGTCTCATAATCACAAGATAGTACACCTTATGAGATTAAAAGCACTTAATTGTGGGAAAAACTAAAAAGGTGGCGGATTATTTTTTAAATGGTGGAAATGTGCTCTAGTTTCTTTAAGTAATGAATTACATTCCACAGGATGTAGGTAGTGTTGTCCATAGCTTTGTTTAATATTGAAACGTGATTTTATTCCATGTGGGGAGAGTCTTTAAATTAATGAATTATGCCTTTAGTGTAATGTATTTTTAATTGCGTAATAGTATTTGTATTAAACAGAACTCCAGAAGCAGACGTTATGCGAATGAGCTACCACGAGGTGGCGCCATCGACCCTAAACCTTTTGCCAATGCCTGTAGTAAACCCAAAGTTTCCAAACAGCCTATGCCAAACGTGTGTTGAATTTTCAGGAAGAAAATGTGTACCACCTCCTCTTTTAAACCCCTCCTCAAAACTGTATTTTTTACTTTCGGCTCTCTCCTAATTGATTGTACATTGTTGTATTTGGTTTACATTAATTATCAACTTTATTTTAAACCTCTGTTACTACTTAAACTGTAAAGTACAACTTTTTTAAAAGGGCTTTATAAGTGAAAGTTATTATCATTATTTAAACAATGTGTTCAGGTCTACCCCAACTTATATACAGTAAATGAGGTGGACAAAATGTTAGGAACACCTGTCAGTATAAAGCAATACATTACAACAGCAACAGCCTCCAAAGTGATCATGAAGTTCAAAATCATGTTTATTGCACAAGCAGGTTTTTAACATTTGTCTTGGTATATTGGTGAATAACAATAAACATATTGAATATAAAATATAAGTAAAGATGAAAGCAAGTACCGCAAGTCAGGAAGCATAAGTATAAAGATTAAAAACTGACAATATATCATGTGTACAATATGGCATTCAAATGAAAGAGCTGTAGTTGTGTACAGGAATGTGTTCAATATTGACCAGGGAATGTGCAAAACAAAACTGAACATCACAACATTCATCAAGGTAAGATTTATTGCAGGACTGTCAGTGGTGGAATCTAAGAACATTTACTAAAGTCCTGCATGAGGTAACTATTTTCATTTTATGCAACTTTGTACTTCTACTCCAATACATGTCAGAGGCTTCTTCCATTCTATGATGAGTTTATAGTAGTCCTATATGATGCTTTGCTGTGGATTAAACTACCCAACGATATGGTAGGCCTATATAAAGTATTTAAAATTAGCACAAACATATACAGTGGTAAAATGGCACATAAACATTATAATGTACAGGTAATATTATTTCAACTTATAATACTAAAACATTGGCAGGGACCATTTTTCTGCAGAATGACTACTTTTATTTAGATACTTTATGTGAAATTTGCTGATAAGCGTCTACTGCGCATCATCCCGCAGCATGAGCGTGGTTTAATGACGTAGAGCAACGGCAGAAGCACCGCAATTCTGGTCGCTGCACAGCTGCACTATGCTGCGCATACAAAAAGTCTCTTGGCTCAGTGTATTTGTCTGACTCGGATCGTGACTGTTTAATCAGCCCACCTACAAGACTCACCCGCCACACACCAACGCAGCGTCACTGATGGCTGAATTGTTTTTGCAGATTCACAGAGAGTTTATAATCTAAGTAATACGGTTACATCTCTGTCACATGGTTTTGACGTCATTTTTGGGCCTACATTAACCTTCCATTTAGGTTTTGTTTGGCTTCACTGGCTAACCACCTTGGGTAGAATGGGCCGTGGTGAGGAACTCAGTGAATTTCAGCGGGGCACGGTGGTCGGATGCCACATGTGCAAGAAGTCCATCCGCGAGATTTCTGCTTTGTTAAACCTGCCGCGATCCACCGTGAGCGCTGTGATTTTGAGGTGGAAACGTGGAGGAATAACGACGGCTCTGCCCCGGAGCGGCCGGCCACACAAGCTCAAAGAGGAGGACCGTCAAGTGCTGGAGAAAGTAGCGCTGGAAAACTGTCTGCCCACGGTGGAAGCGCTCACCACCGAGTTTCAGAGTGCGTCCGGGGCCAACGTGAGCTGCAGGACTATCCGCCGGGAGCTGAATGAGATGGGCTTCCGTGGCAGAGTGTCCTCGTACAAAAAACAAAAAGGTGATCTCAGGAAGGATTGGGAATGAGAGGTTCAAGAGTCACATGCAAGTGTGATGCTAAAGTACACATGCTTTTGGCAGCTGTACACCGGCCTGTGTGATTGAGATGCATCCTTATACAGTCGGATGCGTCTCATTCCAAAATTGCCTGCACTCATATTGACACCCCTCTACCTCAAATTGCTTTTGTTAAAAAGCTTTCCACAGGATTTTGGGACCTGGCTGCAGAGGTTTGGTGCCATTTCAGAGGATGGAGATCATTTTGTTTCAATATTATTTGTGTGAACAACTAGAATAACATGATCTCCATACTAGAGCGTTGGTCAGGTTTAGAACTGGCACATTTTATCGGCTTTTATTGAAAACAGATTAAACGTTTAAATATGCATAAAGAGAAAAGATATGAAGTGTATGTCAATTGGTGTTTTCTCTCACCTCAACCTGGACCCAGACTAAGCCCTAACACCAATCAGTAACCTCAGTGACACCTAGGTCCTAAATCTAACCAGAGGGCAGCAGACTTGGACACAAGACCTGTAGCCTACTGGCTGGCTTCTGTTAACCTTTTCTTCTAAGTGTGACGTCCTCTTCTATCAGCTGTAGTGGGGGAAAAAGGTACAAGACAAGGAAAAGTACAAACATTTCTTGTACCGATGGTGCAGTGGACAAGACACATTCCTTTGGTTTGGGAGACATCCACCAAATATGTCCCTGAGTAAGACACCTAACCCCTCCAGAGGCATGATGCAACCTCTGATGAATAATAATTGTAATTCGTTTTAGATGAAAGAGTCAACTAAAGGAATTAATGTAATATTTCTGTTATATGTTCATCTGAAAGGTTTCTGCCTGTTAAAGGGGAGTTTTTCCTTGCCTGTATCACCATGTGCTTGCTCATGGTGGGAATTGTTGGGACAATAAGATCTGGCTCACAGTCTGCATTCCAGTTCAACCCTGACGTGTTAGCCGGAGTTGAGGTCAGAGCTCTAGTTCTTCCACAAAAAACTGAGAAAACCATTTCTTAATAGAATCGCATTTGTGCATAGAGGTGCAGTCATGTTGAACCAGGAAAGGACCTTGTTAAAAAACTGCTGACACAAAGTTGGAAACACATTATTATTTTTATCTTTATTATAAAACTTGATGAATATCTTCTGTCGGACTTCCTACACATTGTATCAGATTTCATTCACATAGAGCAAATTAAGTGTGAAGAAACATTCCAGTTATAAAAGCTTTTAAGGCTACATCCATCTTGAGTTTGTTTACATGATTCTTATTTAAGTCCTCTTTGATGTCAGGAGGGGAAGAAGCAGAGGCAGCACCAAGTCAAGATGAAGCCAAAGTGGACGTGTCTCGTCTAGACCTGCGTGTTGGACGAATAATCACAGCTCTGCAGCTTCCAGAGACCGACAGTCTTTATGTGGAGCAGGTCGATGTTGGAGAGGCTTCTCCCAGGACAGTGGTCAGCGAGCTAGCCAAGCACATACCTGTGGACCAGGTACAATATTACTCTGAAATAATGATTTGTCTCGTGGGATTAAGAGGAAATTTTGGAATATCATGTGATTTTTATTTTTTTTTTGGTTTTAATTTACTAGGACAGCAGCTTACATAATAATAAATGTATCGATTATTCATTGTTTTGGCTGTAAATATTTAAAAAATGTAACAATTTCAGTCGAATGTCAATCGATTTAATTGTTTTAGCTAATACAATTAACTTTAAAAATTGTTCAATTGGACAATTTACAGACTTACATTTTTATGCATTACACTTAGTCACACTAATCTGTAAGTTATATATTGAACCGCAATTTACGTCACATGCTCGTACCTACAGGTACTAAACTTAGATTTACGCCTTCAGATCTCCTCCAAGTCTCCTAGTACACACATCATTCTGCACAGTGAAGCTAGGGTATGGTAGGGTAGAGAATGAGTTAATTTAATCTGAAGTGACTTCATTGCAATTTTGTGTGATTTGCTTAGCAAATTTTACATATGTTGATTCTGGATATCTGTGTTCACTTTACTTTCATATGGATCTATGATTTGTTGCTGAGACAAACTAATTGGTATGCAGAATTTTAATCTTAATGAAAAGCAGCAGGTTACTTTAATGGCTGACAAGGCCTAACACCGGAACATTAAACAGATGTGATTATTGAACATCTCTCTCCAAAATCAGGCTTTAATATTCTGTTGGAACTGACTGTACTTTTGGGGGAACGTCTTCTACAGGATTTTAGAAACCTGTTTGCAGAAATTTGCTCCCATTCAAACACGAGAGTTGGTGTTCCAGTCCATCCCAAAGGGGTCCGATTGCACTGAGCTAAGGGCCCTAGGCTAAAGAACCAGTTTTCAACAAATGACGCCACTTCTGTCTGGAGGGGGTTTAGACAGATCACAAACTATAAACCCAAAGTTTCTCACTCCATGAACGACTCTAGCCTGGCAAATAAGCTAAACCAATTCTACTACCGCTTTGAGAGTCAATCGGACACCATCCCCCGTGACTCCTCCACTCAGCTTTAGCTCCAGTCCATCACCCCCCAACAGTCTATTCAGGAAGCAGAAACCCAGCAAGGCACCTGGGCCGGAGTGTGTCTCCCCACCCACCCTGAAGCACTGTGCTGATCAGCTGTCTCCAGTGTTCAGAATTTTTTTTTAACATTGTTTTTATTGAACATTTTCAAAATTATGACAGTCCAGCACAGTGTGTATACAGATTATATGAAATATGTAGCAGATCCACAATACATCCTCAGCAATGATCTCAAAAGTCCCAATAGACATACCGTAAAACCTAACTTAACTAATGTGCTGGCAATTCGAGTTTTCAAAAAACAGCTCAGGCAAACACTTGTCTTTCCGTGAGTTTTATTCAAGTCTTCTGCAGAAGGAC